>AYEL01086411.1:0-96339 GCA_000484575.1 Olivierus martensii
CAATTTTTTTTTTTTTATTTTTTCTCACATTTTTTTTTGACTTTCCCCTAAATTCCCACAGCACATCTGAGGATCCTTCACAAAATTCTGTGTACCACTGCACACACCAATTGTAAATCACTGCTATAGATGATCTGAATTTATCTGGAAACCACATATCTAAACTTAGAATAAAATATTTTAAATTAATAATAACTCACCTATTTCTTTTTTCTGTATAACAAGTTGTGCAAGAGTCCAACGAAATCCTGCAAGAAATGATGCACTCAGGACAAGAAGAAAACCTTGCAAATTAAACTGTGTTGATTGATAAGTAAACATGAATAAACCAACAGCAATGAGTAAAACTACAGCAATTAAAGAGCACCTCTGAAATATAATTTATATAAAAGAAATCAAACTATGAAAATAAACTTAATGAAAAATGTAAAATTTAATTAAACTTTTATAATTTAAAAGTGTTAATAAATGCTTTATTGAAACTCTAATAAAGCAACAAACAAATATTAAACAAAACTTGTTTAATCCAATTCAAACTTTAATATTAAAAATAGAAAAAATTAATTATGGAAAAGTTTCAAAAATAATTAAAATAAACTATGCATTCATTAAAAAATAAGGAAATTTAAAAATATTAAGATATATATAGTCAGTGGTATACCAAGTAATGATTAGTAGGAGGGTATTAATGACAAATTTACTGATTGAGCATTCAAATAAAAAAAATTTGCCAATAAGAATTAATTTTCAATTAAATATATAAAAGTTTATTATATAATGATGACAATCATTTCTTTTATATAAAAATATAAAGATATTTATACTTTACTTTTATTGAACAATCAAGAAAAATTTCAAAAAGACTCCTCATAAAATTCATGATTTAATTAATTAAAAATTTAAAAATATTCATTTTTAAATTGAATAAAAAATTTAGAAATGTAGCATAATACTATATAAAATATTAAAAATGTAACAAATAAATAATTGCATAAATGCAAAATACATAATAAAATAAAATTTCTTTGTCATATCTTTGTGCTACATCCTTCAAATAAACTCAAGATGATCTTTTTCAGGAATCATCCATCTCTGATCTTTTTCAGGAATTATCCATCTTTTAATACTTATTTAATCTTGGTTAACTTTTAAATTATTTTCAAATCCAATAAATTCTAGTACTTACTAGCAGTTTTAATGAATAAAAATATTTTATTAATCATAACATTTTTGGTATACACCATCATCAGTAATATTCTGATCATTACGTAAAAATAGAATATTTTTACGTAATGAATGTATTTAAATTTATGTTGGAACATTCATTATTGCATGTTTTAGAATTTAAATAAAAATATTTTATTAATCATAACATTTTTGGTATATACCATCTTCAGTAATATTCTGATCATTACAGAATGTATTTAAATTTATGTTGGAACATTCATTATTGCATGTTTTAGAATTTAAATAAAATAAAATAAAACATTATCATAATTTCTAATTGCAACTGATAGAAGAATTTTTTTTTTATTAATATAAATTAGAATAAAATAAATGAATAATTTTATTAAAATAGTCCTGATATTAATATAACTGATGTGGTAACCAGCTTTAGTTTCAATATTGTATGCATATTCATTTGATTGTTCAAGTTATCTTATATATTTTGTATAGTATACAATCACACTGATGACACTCCTTCCATTGTTTTTCACTAATTACATTAACCTTCTTACTTTTTTCAAAATTTCCAATGTTTCTGTAAGGAACCTTTCTTTACCACTCATACATTTTCTAACTATTCTGGCATCTTGCCATCTTAATGTGATGTCATTCTCATAAAATCTCGTTACTAAAGAAGTATTTAACCTATCTTGTCTATGCCTCTTTGGTGTTCATTTAACCTATCTTGGAGGTTTCTTTTAGTTACCCTGATGTAGTATTCTTCTTATTGTAAGTCCCTATTGTCTATTGATATTTGATATAGGCCTATTCCTTGTTTTTTTTTATTTCTTTCTTATCTTTTTCATTCCTTAATATGTCAATACAGTGGGAGCTCTTATAGGGGCTATTCTCTTATTGTGCTTTTTAATTAGATTTTTAACAGTTTTAAAGTTATTCATGTGGTATAGGAGTTTTACTTATTGGTCTTGGTTAATGGGTGTGTTGGTTGAGGCACTCTAATGTTGTGCATTATCTATGTTTTGCTTATCAATGTCTTTTAAAACTTTATTAAGTATTGATTGTATAAAAAGCCTTCTTATAACCATGTTTTTTACCACATTCGAAAATTATATTTATTTCCTATTCTTGATTCTCGGTTGTGTTACAGTGCATGATAGCCCTTTTAAAATAGGTGTAAAAAGAGACTTTTTTATATTTTATTGGGTCATTTGACCAATATGGGACAATTAGTTTACTAGACAGTTTTCTACATACTTTGGTCTTAAAAGAATTTTCCTTTATCTGCACTTATATATCTAAAAAAATGCACATTTTCTGCATCTGAAACTGTTCAGTTTTAAGCGTTAGGCCATAAGTTTTGTTGGTGAAGGCTCTTTCTAAATCCTGTGTTCTATCTACATTCCCTCCAAATGATGATTAGAATATTGCTGAAGATGATGTATATTGAAAACATTATGGTTAATAAAATATTTTTATACGTTAAAAATTGCTAATAAGCACTAGAATTTATTGGATTTGAAAATCATCCATCTTTATTTTCAGCTTAATTTTCTTATAAATTCAAATAGTAATTAAGCTAGAATAACTCCAATGTATTATCATCTTAAAATATAAATAGTGATTTACTATATACAGCAACATATCTATGGGAATATGGGGGTGTGACACCCTCCACACCCCCATAGATATGTTGCGGTATATTGCTTGAATCAATCATTTATAAGTTTGTTGCTGTATATATTAAACTATTATTTATATTTTAGAATAGCAATAATCACAATCAAAAATAAGAAAATAATAGAAATATTAAAATTTTATAATGCTCCAGCTCTAATATTCTCATTTCTAACGAATATAAGATCAAACTAGATTTGTTAAAAAAAATATTGTTTCGTTGCAATTAACAATCTTCATATTACTATAAAAAACTTTCTTAATTATAATTTTTATTTTTCTAGACTTGCATTTTGGTCCATTATTTCTTAAATAAGAATTATTTATTGCCTAAAAGCAAGAAAGATTTAGCTTTTAAATCTGAATTAAAACTAATATTCTTTTTTGTTTTCTAATAAACACATTCTCATTTACATAACCAAACTATTATTGAATACAATTATTTTTCTGTTATGTATTTAAATATTCTGTATTAATCTAATATTTAAAGTAAGTTAATTGTTATAATAATCAAGTTTTTAAATAAATTAATTTCAAATTAAAAAGTATTCAGAACAAATAAATTTTAACTTCCTCACGTTATATCAGAAACCAATACAGTTATACCCCAACTTACATAAACCTAACTTACGTAATTCAGATATATGTAACTTCTCATCCTGCCCCTCTCCCACTTGTTTGTTTCACAATTACGTAGTGCATATATATATATATATATATATATGTACATATTTCATTTGCTGATATGTTGATTAAGAGTCTTTAATTACAATTACATATTATAAGCTTTTATAATTTGTTGTTTTCTTGGTAATAAAGAGCCAGCTAAGTACCTAATATATATGTACCTGTAATTAGATTTGGGAATCTGTAGATACTCCAACTTACATAATTTTTGATTTATGTTATGCTTCCCGATCCCACCTATTACATAACTCCATGATATTACTGTTTAGGCAAAGAAATCAAAGTGACTTTTAACATTGATATTGAAGGCAATAAGAATAGAACTAAATAATGATATCAGCATACTGATTAACCATTTGATAAATTTTTGAAAGCATTACAGAGAATCAAAAATATAAAGTTGCTGTATATATAATTTCAATAATTTTTATTACAGTGGGTGATCGATTAACGAACAGTTCGGATAATGAACACTTTTGCAAAAGATTTTTATGTTCAGATAATGAACACCTCACAGAAAAAACTGTGGGACCTGCAGACTGATGGAATGACAGGTGGGCCAGATGGCTGCATGGTAAAGCTGTAGCTTACCACTGTGGAGGATCTGGGTTCAAATCCAGGTCCCACATCCCTAATTTTTCAGGATGAGTCTGGGCCAGGCCCGTTGAACTCCATCATTCAACCATCCAGTTGACCCTATCATGGGTGTTGGACAGCCTGTGATGGGCTCTATAAGTGGCCGCCACTAGATAAAAATATCCCATGAGGATATGGTGCTTAACTAACCTAACAGAATGATAGGCTTAGGCCTTGCACATTAGTGGACTTATGGGTAAGGATGGGAGAACAGTAGTTTTTCCCGATTAAAGAACTCAGAGACAACTTAAAAAGAAAAGTAGTTTTCCCGATTAAAATGAACTCGGAGACAATGTAAAAGGAAGAAAGTAATTTTTCCCGATTAAAATGAACTCGGAGACAACGTAAAACAAATATTTTTCCCAATTAAAATGAATTTGGAGACAATGTAAAACAAATCAAAGAATTTATTAAAGAAGGTAAGAGAGAGATTTTACAAATTTTTGGTCTTAGAATTGCACCCATACCAGGTTGAGGTCAATAGGCTTGGGGATCTCTACCACGGCACATCACCAGGTTGAAGTCAATAAGCTTGGGGATCTTTACAGCAACAATGTTTATCAGGTTGAGGTCAATAGGCTTGGAGAAGTTAGAATGGCACCCATACCAGGTTGAGGTCAATAGGCTTGGGGATCTTTACAATGACAATGATATTAATTACTTCTGAAAAATCCTAAAGAAGAGAGAAAAGCAATCAACATTGAACAGATTCTTTAAATGCCCCACAAACAGAAAATAAACATGATAGGTGAAAATGCAAGACTGTGTATGTAATATTATTGTTATTATATATAAATAAACATAGAAAGAAATTATATAATTTTTTATTTATTTATTTTTTTGGGGTCTTCAGAGTGAATTAATCAAATTTTCATAAAAATATATGGTAAATCGATGATCGGTTAACGAACATTGTCTTTGAATGGACTATGTTCGTTAACCGATCACCCACTGTATTTAAAATAATCTTGAATTACTGTAAAATTATATTGTAAACTATTTGAAAAATATTTTTCAAATACAGTAAAACCTCGATTTTACGGACTATAGGGGGCAAGACTAGTCCGTAAAATAACAGTAGGAGATCGTCTCTCGGATCGGCTAATTCACATTCGGTGAATACCAACAGAATCTCGATCTCAGATTCTGTGATCGAGGATTAGACTCGATCTCGATCCTGTTTAGTGAATACGGCCGTTAAACTCAGTTTAAAGCGAGAAGAAAATCGTGTATTTGTCAACTGTGTGATTAACACACTTGAAGTTTTCAATACACAAGTAAACGAGACTATACATGAAGCTCCAAATGACGCTACATCAGCTTTTATAGCAAGAAAACCTCAGCTTTAATATGCACATGAGAATATTTGCAGTGATTAAAAATGCTTGTATGATTCATATATGTATATATAGCACTTTTTGCCCCACAGTAAGCAGTCTTATTATCTTATATATTATTGAAATTGGGGATCTAATATTTTTGCATATTAATATCCATCATGGACACCTGGATAATGCCCGAATTTTGTCCAAATTGGCATCAGATATTCTCTTCCCTTGTTAGTATGCACTTGGCTTTTTATTTCGAATCAGGTGTTTCTGATTGAATAGCATTTATTTTTTAAATGAAAATTATTTTAGTGAAGACTATTTTAAAAACATTGCATGACCTTATGTGACCTGTAAATGTGTCCGCGGAGGGAGATGATGATTATATTTGTTAGTACGGAACTTAGAAATATAAAAAATTCTGTAATTTTACATATCAAACTGAGGTTCGAAACACAGGCAGTCCTCGATTTTCGTACTTAATTGGTTCCTAAAACGTGTACGAAAGTAGAGCAATGTAAAAAAACATGGAAAAGTATTTTTACAATATTAGAAATATGTATTTACACTATAACAGATAAACTGACACCATACACCGTAACAAGAGAGGGAAGAGTGGCTACAAGGAAGAACGCACGATTTTGGGATACATATCAATAAAAATTTAACTTTCAAATATTTATGAAAGTCGAGGACCGCCTGTAATAGATTTCATTTGGCAAAGGTGACCATTAATATATACAGAAATTATTCTTACTGTATATCTGTTGAGACACTTTTGGAGTGTAATGGATATTTTCTTTTTGCTGTTATTAACTTAATCAATATATATGTATATATACAGTCGATTCCACTTAATTGGGCCACTGGCTACTTGGGGCAGTGGCCCAAGTAGGCCACTGCCCCAAAAGTTTGGCTTTTTTTGGGCCAAATCTCAAAGAATGGAAATCAAACTAATAAACTAATTTGTTTTTTAAATTTTTTATATTCATCAATTCATATATTTTCGCAGGATTACCGTGAGACTGATGATGAATATTAGCTATTGTTATTACAGGGCAATGAATAGCATTCTCTATCTTTTATAAGTGAGTATCTAAAGTAGATCTATATATATTGGAAGACAATAATATATACAGTGGATTCCGCGTAATTGAGAAATCTCAAAGAATGGAAATCAAACTAATAAACTAATACATAATTTAAACACTTAATTGGGACCATAGAGACTAATACACTGGAGCGGGTTGTTTCTTTGCGTCCTATTACATACACATCATCGACACACTGTTGCCACACAAATATAAACATCTATTCTTTAGTAAAATTATAAGTAAATATCATCATTGATAAATAATACATTACAATACTGTATTTGGCAACACTAGCATGATGAGAATCAGTTGTCGTGAGTCTGGCAACTGTGCGTCTACTTAAGAGTCTACCGTGATTGTACCTAGTGATATTCATTTACATTGTCGATTTTATTTAAAATTTTTAAATCTTTGCCAAAATACCAAGAAATGATTTTATACTTTCAAGTAAATTTGCTTGGCTGGATAAAATTAAAAGCCAGCTATTTAATACAAACCATCATAGACTTTAGGGATTTTTCGAAAGTGTAGCTACATATGCACACACTAATCTTTGCCGAGATGTCAAGAAAGGATTTTACATTCAAGTAAAATTGCTTGGCTGAATAAAATTAAAAGCCAGCCATTTAATACAAGCCATGATAGACTCGCTGAATAAACCAAAATCTACCATAGCGCGTCTCCTATAACAAGAAAATCAACTGCGTGAAGAGTGGGCATTACAGAAAGAAATTCCGGAAACATTCAAAAGAAAGCGTGATGGAAAGGATCCAGAAGTCGAAGAAGCATTAGATCAATTGTTTTCTATAGTTAGCGGGCGAGGCGTGAATATCAGCGGCTCAGTATTGAAGACAAAGTCAGAGGAAATCGGTAAAAAACTAATAATTAGGTACTTACTTTAATAAATCATTAAAATAGGTACCTAATTATTATTTTTTACCTATTATTTATTTACCTACGAATTACATATTTTATTTTAGAATTTATTATTAGCTTCGTTTAATTGGGACAAAATGGCTTACTCCCGACGTGTCCCAATTAAGCGGAATCCACTGTATTTGAAAATACGACAAAATGAACCCAAATTTTTAATAAGCAGCCTAAATTCGCTGATGTCTTTAATTCTTCGCAATAACCATCAGATAAATCCAGTCTTGCTGTAAATTTTTCCAGTATTATCAATATGTAACGAATAATTAATGGTAAAAATTTCATAATTAAAAAAATAAATAACTTCATTGTAATCTAAATTGGATTTTAATGAAAATTTCATAAAAAAAAGTCTTATCTAATTTAAGTATTTATAAGGTAATTAATTTTGTAATATAATTATTTTCGAATAAAGTATTTTAATGTTAGTAATAAACCAATAACTTTGGAATTAATAATAGAGAAAATAGGATTAATATACAGGTATCCTTCCTATAACACTGTTTTGCTCTAACACAATTTGAAAATTATAAAATCCCTCATATAACACGGTACTTCTACAACACAGTTTTTACTTAACACACTTAGAAAATTATATTTACTCTCTTAAAATACAAAATATTTTCATTAATTTTTGTAAATCTACATTATGGACACGCAATACACATTAAAAACACACATAAAAAGCAAAATATTTCTCAGTGACTGCACATTAAATTGCAATCGTTGGGAAATACTTTGCTTAAATTAGCCATAAATACAATTTCTCTATTTTGTCGTGAGACAGACGATATGCATTCTATTCTCGATTTCGATTTGAAACGGAGTTAATCGAATTAATTTTGAAATTGAGTTAATTGTCGATCATTGAATATTTTGTGTTCCCAACGTTCAGTTCTTGGGTAAAAAAAAAATAAGTTTTTATTCTTCGATAGAGGAATGTGAAAGTGAAGAAAAAGTTTTTTATTCATAAATTGTTTTTGGGTGCTAAGGAACGATTGTTTTCCATCGGGTTGTGAATTAAAATAGGTACCTAATTATTATTTTTTACCTATTTATTTAACTACATATATCATACTTTATTTTAGAATTTATTATTAATTGTTTAATTGGGGCAGCTGCTTAATTGGCCCAAAATGAATTAGTCCCAATGTGTCCCAATTAAGTGGAATTGACTGTATACAAGGTTGTTCAATAAGTTCGCGGAGCGCCATCTATTAGTCAAAATTAGAACTAATTAAAAAATAATAAATTTTTGTTGCACCAAGAAAAATCTTAGTCAAAGCAGCCATCAGCAATTTTTGGTGATTACATTGATGGCTACATAAAATTTTCTCTTGAGAACCATTGTGCTAAAATTTCTGGATTTTAAAATAGTTTATTCTGTAAAATGAGCTAGATTTTACAAGTTAACTGCACATGGAGGACTTATTATTCTAGGTTATCTTATGATAAATGAAGAAATATTTATATATTTATTAATGAATTTTCTTAACACTGAATTAAAATACTTACAAAATCGAAGATTAAAACTATTTGGAGATTTTGCAGACCATAAGCGCATAGTATTTACTACATTATTGCGAAAACCTGGTATAGGACTGTCATAAGGCATTGCAAAAACAATCTGAATAGAAAACAAATTTCCTATATTAAACTCATTTATTTTTATAATATATCTGATCGATTATAAAATGTATACCTGAGTATCAACCCATTTACATCCACTGTCTGTCTGTTCAACACGACCATAGAAATTAACTGGAAGCATATATTCTGGTCTAGCTTTTTCCCAAGGATTTCCAAACCTCAGCCAATCATCTGGTTCTTCAACCTACAGGAACTTTTAGTTATTACAAAGTTTTTTGAAGAAATATATAATAACTATGATTTAAAAGGCTTAGTTTAGTTGCTTTAACTGAAAGATTAAGAAAATGGAGTCTTCTTTTATTAAATTAAATATTACCATGAAAAATTAATTAAATTTAAAAAATTTAATTCATTTAATCCATGAAAAATTAATTAAATTTTTTAAATTTAATTAATTTTTCATGGTAAATACTTAATATATTAAAAGAAGTTAAAAATTTTATTACTTTTAAAATTTTAAAATAAATACTTGCTTATTTAATTTTATTCAAATTCATTATATACAATGTGTCCCAGAATGAATATCCTACCCTTAGTATCTCAGCTTCTACTCAATAGAAAAAGTTCATGGAGGCCTTATTTTAAAGCTTATCACTTGTACTATCTAACAATGGGAGCTTATTGAACTGAAAATTCATCCAAGTTTATTAAAAAAATAAAAAATGTATATTTTCTCGCTTATTTCAAATGATACTATAGTATTTTTTTGTGAATCACCAAAAACTTTACCTAGTTCTGGTTCTAACAATATCTGAATCAATTTCATATGATGTATAGAACTTGAGATATTCCAAATTGAAGGTTGATAAGAAAAATTTTATAGCTTTCTAATTATACAGACATCTCTGAGCAAAAATTTAAAAATTAGATTCACAACAAATGCATATTCTAAATCTTTATTAAAAATTATTCACATTAATAGTTTATAAAATTAAATTTAATTCATTTTTCATGGTGAAACTATCTCAAAGTTCTTATCTGCTGAACACACTTGCACCATTTCATCAAGTGATGCCTGTTTATGCTTTAGAAACTCTTCAAATTACATTAGTTGCACAATCTTATTACTTGCATTAGAAAACACAAATTTTTAGTTTTTTAATACTAGTTCCCAATTGCCAATACATCTTACAAAAAAAAAATTCAAATTTATTTTATTTTTTTGAAACCTATTTCCAAATCAATTCCCTTATAAGATCATTTCAGAGACCTAATTACAGAAAGAAAATATGTATAGTTGATTCTGTTTTTATCAGCCAAATCTCAAAGAACAGAAACAAAACTAAAAAACTAATACATAATTTAAACACTTAATTGGGACAGTAGCAGAAAAGGGATTTAACAATTTTTGACATATTTTAGGGATTTTTCAAAAGTATGTCAACACTACATACACTAATATTTAGCAACACTAGCATGATGTGAATCGGTTATCTATCATTGTGCATCTGGCAAGTATGCATCTGCTTAAGAGTCTACCATTACTGTACCTAGTGATATTCATTTACAGTGTCGATTTTATTTAAAATTTTTAAATTTTGAAAATGTAAAATTGCTTTGCTGGATAAAATTAAAAGTCAGTCATTTAATACAAGCCATCATAGACTCACTGATATAACTGGTGTACTATCAATAAAATCAAAAGACAGACTACACTTGATGCATTTTTGCAGAATTAAAATTTGAAATTGTAAAATTTATCATGTCATGTATTATATTTTCTTCACTATTTATAGTACAAATATTTTCTGTATTTTGTTTTAATAAAGCATTAAATAGGTATTTAATTATTATTTATTTTTACCTACTTATTTATTTATCTACAGTATTAGAATTTATTATTAGTTCGTTTAATTGGGGCAGCTGCTTAATTGGGCCAAAATAGATTAGTCCCAATGTATCCCAATTAAGCAGAATCGACTGTATTATGTAAATGAATTGGATTTTTAGTTTTAATTTACAGAATAGATTCATAGTTACTTAACAATTAATATAAATAAAGAAAATGGCAAGAACAATATTACTATTATAAATAGAGTTATTAACCAGAAGTCAATCCTTATATAGACTGTGATGCCACATCACATGATCATAATGGTACAATGTTAAACAGATAGTTAAACAGATATATATTTTGAGATAGTTTCTCAGTGAAAAATTAATTAAATTTAATTTTATAAAATGTTAATATGAATAATTTTTAATAAAGATTCAGAATATGTAAATATTTCAAATCCAGTGGTTTAAATTTTTTTTTTTACTTGGAGATATTGATACAATTAGAAAGCTATAAAAATTTTTTCTTAAACTTCAATTTAGAATATCTCAAGTTCTACACATAACAGAAAATTTATTCAGATATTATTAGAACTGAAATGAGTTACATTTTTAGTGATGCACTAAAAATGCTACAGTATTATTTGAAATAAGTGAGAAAATATATTTTATATTTTTTAGTAAACTTAGATTTTCAATTCAATTAGATCCCGTTGTTAGATAGCTCAAATGATAAGCTTTAAAATATATTTTAGTTTATTTTATCAGAATTTATTAATATTTTCCTATTAGCTATAATATTTTTTCAGTTTTCAGCATTTTATAGCTCATCATATGAAAAAATTAATTTTTACTTTAAAATTTCGAAATATCATTTATCTCATCCAAAAATTGGAATAACTTTGATATGTTAGACAAAACAAATCAACACGATGGGATAAATATATCTAAATCATACTGAGTTGTCCAATTAAAAATAATGTTTGTTTACATATAATTTTAAAAAATATTTTGGTAACTGAAAGAATTTAGGAACTATCATCAAAAGTGGATTTCATAAAATAATCAACACAAAAAAACTGATTTGCAATAGCTGAATAAAAAAAAATTTAATCCTGATTTTATTAACCTTTTTTATGGTTTTTTTTGTAATCACTTTTTTGCATCAATCCATGACATAGGCATAATTAGATTATGTTATATACACAGCAAAGACACTCAAGGGATTAAAAACAAAAATTATTAGATTTTTTTTTCAGGTAAGGACCAATTTTGTTCATTATATCTAGGAAGTTGTATGTTATCAGCAGGAAATTTTTATATATAAATATATGTAGACTAAATGAATTAGTAATTGCTCATTATAACTGTGATCTCATTTCTACATTCTTTATAAAAGAGTTTCACTGTATTTAATAAATTTTTATAAGTTTTATTTTATTTTTTAAATCTAAAATGTATTCTGTCAAATTTTAATATAATTTTTTAAAAGAATTTAAATCTTAATATTCATCTGCCAACATACAAAAATTTCCTTAAATAGCAATGTAAAATTTTCTATGATTATTATAATATATATTCAATGCAAAAATGCCATATAATTTTAGTTATGCTTATTTTATTCATGATTGAAACATTTAATAATGTTTAATCAAAACCATAAGATAAAATTATATATATATATACATACAATAAAAAAAATGCCATATCATAACAAGAAAGAAAGAAAATGTCCTCAATAAAAGTTAATCATTCAATATTCCATTGTCTATTATTACTATTAAAATTATTAACATTATATGTCATTTTGGACTTACAATGGGGTTATCAAAACATAACCCTATTGTTAGTCAAAGACAACCTGTACAGCAAAATGAAGAAATTAATAAATTTACCTGTTCTCCATTTTTTATTTTCTGTGCAAAAATGCCATATTCATAACGTATTCCATAGCCATAAGCTGCAAGACCTAAAGTTGCCATAGAATCTAAAAAGCATGCTGCTAATCTTCCCAAACCACCATTACCCAATCCAGCATCTTCTTCAACATCTTCTAATTCTTCAATATTAAGGCCTAACTAAAAAATAAAATTTAAATTTTTTATTTGGTTAAATATTTAATTTATTTTAATACTTAATGATTGCTAATAAACCTGATATATGGCTTCATCACATGCACTCTGTATACCCAAATTCACCATAGTATTTGTCAAAGATCTTCCCATATAATATTCCAATGAGAGATAATAAACACGCTGAAAAATTTAAAATAATTTTCAGTATAAAAATTATTGTATTATATTTAATAATTTAATACAAATTTAATTATACATAATAATATATCAAATACATATACAGGTGATCTTCTAATTAATAATATCAGAGTTTCAAACTTTTTCATATATGAACATGCCATTTTACTTTCAAGTTTTTGAAAAAATTCAAAAATTATGCAAAAGTTTTAAAAGTTATAATAGCAAAATAATGTAACAATAAATGTATTATAAAATTAAAAACATTTAATATGTAAATATTTTAAAATAGCAGAATTTCAATTAAAACCCTAATCTTATAATTGGAATTTCATTTATAAAGTTTGAATATAATGCATTACTAATTTGTTCAATCAACAACATATATTACTCAATACTGAATAAACAGTTTTTTTAGTAGCTATACACTGACAATATGAATAAATTTTGAATTAAAAACTTTTAAATTTATAATCCTCAAAAACATATTAAGTTCATAACTAAAAGGCAGATTGTATTTAAATATATATCCAATTTGCAATCTGTTACAAATGATTGTTTTGAAGAATTGACTTCATTCACAATTGGTGTGCAAGATCTTGCTAATCTTGATATATATTTCTCAATATATATAATTACAAGTTTGGTCCAATATTCTTCTCTACAGTACAAATTAATTAAAAAATAATCTATTTGCAACCATATTCATTTTTTTAATATAAATATAAATAATCATTATCTTATGAATACATTATTGAAAACTATTCATAAGATGAAAATTCATAAAACAAGAATTCAATTTCATTAATTTCAATATATAAATTTTTAAGTAGATCTTGGATCCTAGAAGATCAGACATTTTATCGATACATATTAAAACATTCTAAAAATATTAAAATAAAAATAATAATTTGTATTATGTTTATAATATGAACAGAATTTTTTCAAATTAGAATATATTTAATTTTTATCTTTCAGACGTCAGAATCGGAAGAAAAACAAAAAAATTATAAGAAATATAAAATTTTCAAATTTATATGCTAATTATCATATTCAAGCTAAAGAAATGCATAGTTAAATTACTTGACTCATTAAAAGTTTTGATAAACATTCAGATCTTAATTTTGAGAAAACAAGAGTATATTTAATAAGCTTGTAATGTATTATTATTATTATTATTATTATTATTATTCTCACAAAAAACTAATTTTTAAATAGATGTACATGTAATATGAACCAGTGTGTAAATTTGGGAAAGACAGTTGAAAGTGCCAAAAACTGTAGTTATATTTGTTCATTTTAATCCTAGCTTTAAATTTCAAATAGGTTTTATACAATAATAAAAATGCCAAACAAAGTTTTAATATAATAAGATAAATACAATAAAAAAGCTTAATGCTATATTAAATTTATATTTATAGTATGTACTAATTTAAAGATAATGTATTAACCCTTAAATAATTGACATATTCAATATGTCTTATCTCCAATATACTATTAATCTATATTTGTGACAATTATTATTTTGAAAGAATTCAAACTAATTGTTGAATAAAAAACAAAAATTTAGCAATTAATGAGTTAATATAATCAATTTTTGAAATGAATAATCTAAGAATTTTATTAAATCATATATCTTCCTTTGAAAATATGCAATTTTTTTACTCTTACATTAATATTGGGTTGGTCAAAAGGTTTATTTATATATTAAAAACTGCACAAAGTGATTTTTTTTAAAGAAAGAAATATCTTCATTTAATAATGTATTATTCATTTTGACTTAACTTCTTCCCATCTTTCAGACAGCTTCATAATTCTGCATTCATAAAAATCCCTTTTTCCTTCCATGCTAAAAACTGATGCAAGTGTAGTTTAATGGGTTCTTCAGAACAAAGCTCTGTCCACTGAGGGAATTTTGTAGGGAGTGAAACAGATAAGAATCTGGAAAGCAAGATCTGGTGAATGTGGAGGATGAAGTAAGAATCCTAGTTCAGTTCTTGTAATTTCTGCAGTATCTAAAGAGATGTGTATGATCTGGCATTATTGTGGTGGAAGATGACTCCCTTATGATTCATCAATTCTGAATGCTTTTCTTGGATCAATCTGCATAATCTGTCCAGCTGACCATAATACATATTCAAACTGACGGTTGTGTTCCTTGGAAGCAGTTCATAGAATAAAACACCTTTCCAATTTCGTCATATTGAAATATGACCTTGTTTGGGTGACGCTCTGCTTTCAAAGTGATTTGTTGTGGTGTCCCCACAATCTTTTGTGCTTAACATTGTTGTAAATGATCTATTTTTCATTGCCCATCACCATCCACTTCAGAAATGGATCTCTTTCCTCATGTTTTTTAAGTGAATCACAGATAGAAATCTGTATGATGAGATTTGTTTCATTTAATTTGTGCAAAACCCAAACATCAAGTTGAATGACATAGCTGAATTGATGAAAATACTTTTCTACACTTGATACTTAAGAGAATTTGTACAATTTCCCTTGTCATATAATGAAGATTATTGTCAATTAAACACTTCACTTGGTTGTTCTCAATCTCTTGTGGTTGGCCAGAGTGTGGTGACCCTTGGAATGAAAAATCTTCGGAACAAAATTTTGCAAACCACTTCTGAGATATGCATTCTTTGATGGCATTCTCTCCCTCAACTTTTTACAGTTGCACCACATTTTTGCCTTTTTTAAAATAAATCAGCATAATATGCTGATTTATTTTAAGATTTGAATTAAAGTTAGTTGTCTCTCCACAAATTTTTTGGCCAACTCAATAATTCTGAACATTGTAAATTTCCAAACTTCTAAAATCAAAATAAATTTCATTTAAATTATAACATTTTATATTTAATAAGTCATTAGACTGTTATAAAATTTTTATAAATCCAAAATTATATTTACAAAACAGTATTATTTATTTTATATCAATGAAATTAAATTGATTATATTTAGAGAATTCTAATAGAATTTTTACTTTCAAATCTAATTCCTTCTTTCAGACAAATATATTTTATTATGCTTTATTTTTATTTTATACTATGTTTAAAATAAATTTATAGAATTTATTAGCTAAAGATATTTTTTATGATAATTTTTAATTATAGTATGGCAAAGTGTGACAACAAACATTCATTGTTACATTGTGCACTGCAGTAAATTGTTTGATATGAATTTTGAAATCTTTCTAAAAAACTGTTGAATAAATGGCCTTGTGGATGTTTGTTAAAGTTCCATTTAGAAACAGTTCAGATTCCAGCCCCATATCTCTAGATTTCTCAAAAAATAGGTCTGCTATATACCAATGATATTGTTTTCTTTTTTTGGCAGTGAATAAAGCCTGAGAATATTTGTTATATGGTTGAAAGAGACATACAAACAAGTACAGGTATCCCTCCTATAACATGGTAGATAGGTTCCTGAAAAACATTGTGTTGTGTGAGTCCTGGAGCCAATACAAAAAATGGAATTACATTCCCCATAACCAATTTAAAACATATAACTTTCTTTAATTCTACAAAAGAAACTTAATTTTTATTAAGAATATTAATAACACAAATGAAAATTTACGAATTTCTCACTACTAGGATAATATATATTATCTTAATAAATATAAAGAACACAAAATTACAAGAATCAGACACAAAAAAACACTTTCCATATATCAAACTATTGAGTCAGGGAATTGAATCTTTAATTAGCACAAATTAAATAAGAGCCAATTAAAATATAGATAATATTGTATTTCAGATTACTGCACGTGGACTCATCATCGGGATTTAAAAATTAATTGCAATTTAATACAAGAAGTCCCTGACAGGAATGCTTTCAAAATTTTAGTAATAATTTGAATCCATAATAACTTGAAACATGATTTCTCATATATGCAGGGCCAGATTTACCAATAGGTCGACTAGGCCGCGTCCTAGGGCCCCGCAATTCTACGGGCCCCAAAACTATCAATCAGTTTTCAACTTTTATAATAAAGCAAAATGTAACTGCTAATTTCTTGCAGATCTAAGATTCAAATAATAAAGGAAACAAACATATGGGCTCAAAATCATGAAATTCCCTTTAAACTCTTAAGCATTGAATGAAATTATAACAATTCTAATAAAACACAAAACAAAAGAACAAGTTATACAATTTATTGCGATAATGAAAACATTTTCAAATCATACAAAATTGAAAAACAGTTACACTGCCAAGAATGACTAAACTACCAATATTACTAGCACTATGGGAGGAAATAAATATACATACACACAAAATAACGTAAATAAAACCCATGAATTAATCAAAAGGAAGAAGTGCTTTCGATTTATTTTAAAATCATCATTAGCTTCCAATAACAGAATAACAAACTGTTAAAGTTGTTATTCTGATATCATTAAGGTTCCTTATGTTTTCGCAAATAGCTGTTTCCTGGTGGACCTATAGTTATGAGCAGCAGTGTATAATGTCAACAGATATAGTTTAACTATTCTGTACAGAAGATTGCTAGTTTCAGATAAATTCACACACTTGATTCCAAAATATTAATCACAACTTAAAATTAAAAGTTTTATTTTTATATTAAAGTAATAAATTTACAATTTATTATTTTTAAATTTATCTTTTTGAAATACTGTGTGAATAAAATGTTTAGCTTACCAGTAATTTTTGTTTGGGATGAACACTTATAACGATTAATTTACTATCTTCAAGCTTCTCTAATGAAGGAGATGCATCATATGTTTTCGTTAATACCTAAAATATAAAATCATTATAAAATATATTTACTTAAATATTAATAAACAAACTTACTTTTTTCACAGAAGTTTTATAAGCTTGATCTCTCTTAAAATGAACGGGAATTTCTCCAGCTACTCGTTTGACAAATTCTGGTTCCCATATTCTTAAATCCAATGTTTTTTCAATTTCATTTTTTTCTAAACAGAAAATGAATGAATAAATAAACTTATTAAAGTATTTGTGATATATACACACACAGAAATATATAAATGATATATGTGATCTTCAATATACATCATTTCACATATATGTTTTTTTATTAATTAAGGACACTAAACTTGATTTATATATCTATTTCTCTCAAATTTTCTGTTTGTCCTTTTGTATTTAAGCTGATAATTACATACAGTATATCTATACATATTATGACAAAATTTGCTGGACTGCCCCTCATTAGCTGCACAGAGAAAACACTTTCTCTGTGCAGCTGATGAGGAGAAGCCAGCCCGAAAGCTTTCCTGCCCTTTAATTTTATTTAAGGTCCGATAAGCTAGTTTAAATTTTGTTGTATTTATTTAAGGACCTAGTTGTCACTTTTATCTATATACATATTATGAATCTGAAAATCCCTGCAATTGTGTCTGTATGTTCATGTGTAACACAAGAATGATTGAATTAATTTTTATGAAACAATTTTTTTTAGGGGATTTAAATGGAAAAATTAGAGGAATATCATTAATATGTTTCCCTAGGATCAGCATAATTTACATAAATTACTTTCATCAACATATGATAGCATGTTACAAGAGATATTTGTTATTAATATATTTAATTGTATAATATAAGAACAGCTAAATCGAGTTTTATTAAACAATTTTTGTTGATGAATTTATCTAAATAAATTATAGGAGAGTTATTATTAACCCCTTGAGTGCCTTTGCTGTCTATACACATCAAGCTGCAGAATAAGAATCGAATCAGGATTTTTGGGATAGTGTCCCAACGCCTTACCAGTTAGACTCTGTCGCCTCTGGCAGAATTCTACTTTGGGAAGTTTATATAATGATTCCTATGGAGACATTATCAGACAAGGCCAAAACTAGCGCTCTCAAGCAAGCTATCTACATAGCCACGGGCCCTCTTGGCAAACCTCGGCAGATAGACTTGGCTCAAGTCGGCTAATATACTCAAATACACATAAATTAGGGGAATTATCCTGAAAACAAACCAAATACTACCATCAAACCTCCCCTAGTGGAATAAGTTGGAATTAATTTAAAATTTATAGTATAATTATTAATTACTAGATAATGCCACCTTAGTTCAAAATTCAAAATTTAATTAATTTTTAACTCAATAGATGGTGGCATCATAGTCTTGATTTAAAAAGTAATCATTAGAAAATTTAATTCAGACTTATTCCACTAGCTGGCTGTAGTATTTGGTTTGCCAAAAGTTCTTATTTATTGAAGGTTTAATTGTGTTTAAGAAAAGAAAATTTATAAAATAATTTTAAGGAATACAGTGAGTGATCAGTTAACGAACATAATCCGTTCCAAGACAATGTTCGTTATCCGAATGATAGCTGATTTGAATTTTTAGTGCCCCTAAAAATGCAAATCCGGCTCTACATATATGCAATGTTATAAATGAATATTAAATTTCCAACCATCAAAACTCAGAATATTCAACATGTTTTAAAAAAATCATTAGTGTTGTCTGTCCACGAAAGCCACGCTTAGCTAAGGTGGATAAGTCCAAACACAAAAGGGAGAGTCGCAGTCGGTATAATGACGGGTGAGAATGGTTTTGGTTTCTATTTAAGTTTCTTTGCATATTTTTAAGTTTTCTGTTATATCTGTTATATTAACTTCAGTTATCTTGTGTTTGAAAACATCCATATGCAAAGCTGTCATTCCTACTTTGTCACTGGACTTGTTCAGTTAGTGAACACGTACTTGCGTCAATGGTCGCGGCTAAGCTGGATGGAGAGTATAGTGATGTTGAATAAATGCTGTTTATTCTATAACAGTGGTTCCCAAACTTTTTTTGTCTCGTAGACCACTTGTCATGTTTTTTCGGTTTTGGGTAGACCCCCTGCTTAGCTAATATTGAATTTTTGCAAATTCATCAACTTCAAATGTGTTTTTTTTTTCGTTGACATGAACCCCTTGAAGGTCATCGTTGACCCTGAGGGTTGATATAGACCACTTTGGGAAACACTGTTCTTTAAAATGAGGAAAATATACATCTTGTGCTTATCGGCACTTTTATATAGATAAAAATAAAAAAATACCAAACAAGGGTGGAATGTATAAATTATATTCCTATGTTCAAGTTTTTGGAAAAAATAAGCAATTATTTTTTAATGCTATTTCTCAATCATAATACTATGTAATAAACTCCATATCAGACTCAAAATAACAAAGTACCCAGTCTATGATAGAGTCAGCAAGATTTTATAATAGTAGGATTGATGTTTAGGCTGAACCTATTAAGAAAATTCTTCAAAGCATGGGATCAGAATTTGATCCTAGGACAGAAAAGGATAGGATCCTGATAAATGAATTACTTTGATTTGTTTGCATGTTGGATTAGGTTAATTTGAATTACGCCACTGAATCACAAAAAAAGATATATTTAGTGATGGCCACTCCATGATGGGCTCTAAGGTTGAAGGATAACATTCAATAGAGCCAAAACCTTCCTGATAAACTGAAGGTGTAGGATCCAGAATTGAACATGAAGTCTCAAGGATATAAGCAATTGCTTTATCACATGGCCATCTAGTCAACATTTACAGTAGGTGATCAGTTAACGAACATAATCCGTTCCAAGACAATGTTCGTTATCTGAATTGTTCGTTAACCGATCATCGATTTACCATAGGTTTTTATGGAAATTTGATTAATTCGCAAAAAAAAAATAAATAAAATTTATATAATTTCTTACTACGCTTATTTATATGTAATAACCATAATATATACGTATATAGTCCAAAAAAAATAAATAAAATTTATATAATTGCTTACTACGCTTATTTATATGTAATAACCATAATATATACGTATATAGTCTTGCATTTTAATCTATTATGTTTATTTTCCGTTAAAGAATCTTAGTCTTGCATTTCAATCTATTATGTTTATTTTCCGTTAAAGAATCTGTCCCGATTGGTTTTCTCTCTTCAGGATTTTTCGGAAGTGATTAATAGCATTGTCGTGTAGAGATTCCCAAGCCTATTGACCCGGTATGGGTGCATTCTAAGATCAAAATGTTGTAAAATTTCTCTCTTATCTTCTTTAATAAATAAGTTGTCTCCGAGTTCATTTTAATCGGAAAAAATTACTGTTCTCTCATCCTTATCCATATGTCCATGAACGAGCAAGGCCTAACCCTGTCATTCCGTTAGGTTAGTTAAGCCGCGATATCCTCGTGAGATATTTTTATCTGGCAGCTGGGTACTTATAGAGCTCATGACAGGCTGG
Organism: Olivierus martensii; assembly: GCA_000484575.1. Lineage (NCBI taxonomy): Eukaryota > Metazoa > Arthropoda > Arachnida > Scorpiones > Buthidae > Olivierus > Olivierus martensii. The sequence continues at coordinate 21,447 of AYEL01086411.1, forward strand.
CAAACACCCATGATGGGGTGGTCAACCAGATGGTTGAAGGATGAAGTTCAACGGACCGGGCCCGGACCCCTCCTGAAAAATTGGAGGAGTGGGAGCCGGATCCTCCAGGATGTTATCCATAGCTTTATCACGTGGCCATCCGGCCGACCTGTCATTTTGTCAGTCCGCAGGTTCCACAGTTTGTTCTGTGAAATGTTCGTTATCCGAACAGTTCGTTAACCGATACCCACTGTATTTAATAGATTTTTTATGATATTTAACACAAATATTATTCCTTTAAAGATTCATTGGAAAAGAAAAGATTAGTTTGGAAAATAGGCGATTTTATTTATTTAAATGAACTGCGTTTTTCAATTTCGTAAATTTCAAAATAAAAATTAATGAATTCATTTTATTTATATCTTTTAATGATAACAGTAATCCCTCCTACGTAAAACTTTATTAATGTGAATTAATAGAATCATATAAAATCGGAATTTAAATTATACTCTTTCTATAAATTTTTATATTTTTAATATGATATTAATAAAAATCATATCAAATATTTTCTAATATTATACGTATAATAAAGTCAAAAGTACTTCCATAATAAATTATATCTCTTTTTCCACTTCGAAAAAAAGGCTTATTTATTTATTGTTATACGATAAGATCAATCGGAAAAAACCTCGTCAGTTACACTTCATTAAAATTCAAACTAGTATATAATAGTACATGATATAGCTATGAAGCGAGATTTACTTCCTATTATTTCATAATATATACAAAAAGCCATAAATGAGAATCTTCATTTGTTTGGATAGTCAAATACAATAATTACCGTATTACTTCAAATTGTCTTATCGGATGTATATGTACAGACGACATGATCTTTCAGATCAGAGACACAAACTAAATGCTTTCCTGCAAGGAGTACATCATTTTGTGTGAAATTTATCAAAAAATAAAAAGCCATATATGAGAATCTTCATTTGTTTGGATAGTCAAATACAATAATTACCGTATTACTTTGAATTTAAGCTGCAATTTTTATTCAAATTTTTAAGACCTAAAATCTGGGTGCGGCTTAAATTCAAAGTGAATATTTTAACATCTTATTTCTCCTGATCCCCACTCCCCAACGATCGGGCTTTCGCTTTATGCTCTACACATGAACATAGTATTATAACCGTCAATAACAATTTATTCAGTGGTCCTCCGTTCGTAGTTTTCTGATTTAATCCAGTTGTGGTTTGATAGTAGCTGTATAGAATCGCGTTGTATTTGGCCAAATTTTAATTATAAAAAAAATCACAAATTACTATAATGCTATTTATAACTGCTGATAGAAACAAATTGCCACCTTTTATTATTTTAATAAGATCAATCAGAAAAAAGCTCGTCAGTTACACTTCATTAAAATTCAAACTAGTGTATAATAGTACATGATATAGCTATGAAGCGAGATTTACTTCCTATTATTTCATAATATATTGTTCTAGTTAAGACTGTTGGGGGCCGCAAAAAATCACATTGAAGGCCACATGCGGCTCGCAGGCTCCAGTTTGACACCCCTGATCTAGATTAATGAGGATTTACTATATTATTCAAAAGTACTTTTATTTTGGTATAATACAATATGATAGTAAATTTAAGAAACAAAGCTAAAGGAACCAGATATAAATGAATGCTGTCAGGACATCAAAATGCCTATGGATGCCTATGTACTTCAGTTTACATTAGTCAATTATGGAAATTATTGATTATGTTATGGTCATAAGTATGAGTGATTATAATTTGTCTGCTGCATAATGAAACCTTTATAATAAAACTAATAAAAATTACCAATATCAAAATATATTATTTGAGATATAGATTTTTAAAATCCACTTTATTAGATTCTTAATTTCTCTCTTGTTCAATACTCAAGGCAAATAGGTCTATAGCAAGACGAATTTATTCTTTCATTATAATATATGGATTATAAAGTTTTATAATGCTTTTGACATAAAAATTGTAATAAAGGCTGTGCTGCTACAAGAAAGCCTAAAATGAATCTTTTATCTTACAATATATATCTCCTTAATATCAAGTTAATAAAAATTGTCCTTTTCAGTATACAAACAATAGATAAGTAGCATAGCTAATGTTCATAAAGAATTTTTAACAGTAAAGGCTGTGCTACAAGAAAGCCTAAAATGAATCTTTTATCTTACAATATATATATCCTTAATATCAAGTTAATAAAAATTGTACTTTTCAGTATACAAACAATAGATAAGTAGCATAGCTAATGTTCATAAAGAATTTTTAACGAGTTAAAATATTGAAACAAAACACAGCATAACATGGTTTGAATTATCATTATGGCTTCCAAATGATCATAAGAAACAAAATAGTTGCCTAGCAATAGTAACATTGCCAAAGAAGTACAACGTGGTTATTGAAATAAATTTAAAATAAAATCACAATTTTTCAAGAATCAAATTCAGTGTTTATGAATAATATAATTATAGTTTTACTCTGCAAGAGAACACATTTATAATATAGACATAATACTGCCAAAGAAGTACAATGTGGTTATTGAAATAAATTTAAAATAAAATCACAATTTGTCAAGAATCAAATTCAGTGTTTTTGAATAATATAATTATAGTTTTACTCTGCAAGAGAACACATTTATAATATAGACATAATATACCTATAAATCTCTTAAATTTATCTTATAAATCTCTTATTATTTCTCCTAATGAGATATCATTATTTCATATGCATTTGTCATATAGCAAATAAAATAAGACTAAATTCTATCATTGAAAAAATACAATTTTTTAATAAAAGTAAATGATAAGCCAATTAAGTATGATAAACTGTTTATTCAAAAACATTTTCAGCTGTCCATGTAGTCTATTCTAGTTGAAATTTCAACTGAATTGTACAATTCAATTCAGAATTTTCAATTCAGTTGAAAATTTGAAACTGAATTGTAAAATTTCAACTGGATTGTACAAACAATTCATGAAGCTGTGTATGGTAAGGAATGTCCATCATATGAAACTGTGAAATGATAGAAATGGGAATTTTGAAAATTTGAAACTGAATTTTCAATTCAGTTGAAAATTCAACTGAATTGTAAAATTTCAACTGGATTGTACAAACAATTCATGAAGAGAAATCAGCTGTGTATGGTAAGGAATGTCCATCATATGAAACTGTGAAATGATAGAAATGGGAATTTAAATGTGGTAGCATCAGCCATTCTCAACCTGCAACCTGTAAAGCTTTTATGTGCAGCCCGGAATGCACAGTCGTGAATTTAACGAAAGTGCGGAATTCTTCTCCCATATGCAAAAATAAAAATTCTGATATTAAAAACTTTTTTTTTAAATCTAGAAAAATTAGAATTTTCCTAATTTGCTAGGTCTTTTCTGATGCAAATTTTTTTCCAAGTTACACCAACCAGTTTCCGACTACTGATATAGCATGTTGCGACCTGCTTAATGTAGCAAACAAATGTATGTGGCCTGGAGGAAAAAAAATTTGAAAACTGCTGGCCTACGGGATGACTCAAGAAAAGGCTGTCCAGCAAGATTAGGTTGTCTCTATTTTGGAATAGCAATGCCGACTACTGATATAGCATGTTGTGACCTGCTTAATGTAGCAAACAAATGTATGTGGCCTGGAGGAAAAAAAGGTTGAAAACTGCTGGCCTACAGGATGACTCAAGAAAAGGCTGTCCAGCAAGATTAGGTTGTCTCTATTTTGGAATAGCAAAACTGTCATATTAACAGTTACTTAAAAAAAGAGTTGACAATAGCAGGGGCATGTTACAGGAACTTGCTACAAAAGTTATAGGACAGTATCAAAGAAAAAAGATGTAGCTTGCTGTCAAAAGGTGTGTTGCTGCTATCTGACAATACACCTGCACACCAAACTGCAGAAACAGTCACTTTTCTGTGCAAATATGGCTATGAAACCTTGCCTCATCCCCGTATTCTTCTAACCAGGCACATTCAGACTTTTTTCCTGTTTCAAAATAGAAAAAAATATTTATGGGAAAGAAATTTGTTCGATGATTGTGGTGAAGCAAACCAGCTCTCCCAGCAGTAGCTGTGTACCATCACTAATCTGGTTATAGATAATCTAGATTAAAATATAAAAAATGAAAAATTATTGTGAATTAATGATCATTGTATATTCTATATTATAAATTTCAATTATATTGAATTATTTTATCAATGAATTATTGTAAACAATAACAATTTCTCTCTTAGAAATAGTAAAATTATGGTATATTTTTCTTGTTTTAAGAAGCGAATTTTTAAATACCATCCATTTAAATCATCTGTCACATTATTATTAATTTATTGATGATTACTATTTGATTATTTTAAAATAATTTCATAAAAATAAAATTGCTTTAAAATTATTTAAAAAGAAAATTCTCTTGCATAAACCATAGAATTTTAATAAATAATATGAGAATTCAATTTATATACATTTTAAAAAATATTATCTTAATTTTTCTATAAATTTTATTTTTTGATTGACTAATTTTAATGTTATTCTGATAAGTTAATTTCGGAATGTTAACATTGAAATAAATTAAATAGATAGTGATAATAGTTAATCTTCATGGTTTCACATCTTTTATATTTATGCTTTAAAATTATATTAAATTATGAAAATAAATGTGAAAGTGTAGAAATTATAAAATATATAAATCTGCATTTCATAGTTTCCAAATCAGCCATTTTTCATTTATAATTAATATAGCAACATTAAATGATTATATTTAAAATTGTTTTTTCCAGAATTTCCATTTTCCTTTGACAGTTGTTATATGCCATTTAGTTGTGAAATTTTTTTTCTCTGCTGTTCTTCGTACAGTGTGGGAATTATATTCAGGTAAACAACGTGTTGTACTTCCTTGGCCAATTTATTGGAAACAACTTGCTCCAACAGGTAAAATATATAAAGTTTTATATTAATAATATGTTGTTATAAGAGTTTTTTTTTAATTACCTGAATAGAATAAGAAAATTTAAATCGATGTAAATTTAAAATTTTTTATTTTTTTTTATTTTTATTAAATTTAAAAAATAAAAAAATATAATATAAATAAAAAAATTTTTTTAAAAAAAAAAAAATAAAAATTTAAATATTTGTTTAAATTTTATTCCTTTATAATCATTATTTTTTTTATAATAATAGGAATTGCAAGTGCCTTGGATATAGGATTTTCAAATTGGAGTTTTGAATTTATTACAATATCATTGTAAGTGAATTATAGAAAGTATAAATTAAAATTTATTTTTAATTTTTATTTCTGTTATACTGTATTCTAATTATGTATTTATAATTAAATTATAAATAAGCATAATTTAATTTAAAATATAGTGTAATTTTAATAGAGACATATTTAGATTAACAAAATTTATGATTTTTTGTACAGATTAGCTTATTTGCTGTGCATAATCAACATTTGCAGTGCATAATCAATTATGCTATGTATGTAATGGAATTGAAAAAAACTAATTTATATACACTAATTACTCCATGGTTATTTACATTTCACAATTCATTTTTTTCTTTACAAACAGAATATTCAAAACTGAAACACTAACAAGCAAACAATCAAAAATTTATAAAAGATTGGTTTATTAGAAAAAATAACTTTAGAATTATTTAAATTTTAGATAAAATTATTTAATTATTTTTGTTGTTAAATTAAACTAATACAAATGACAGCATACAGTATATTGCTATAAGTAATATTATGAAAGAAAATATTGCTCATGTATCAGAAGACAAATCTGAAAAATATCTATACACTACAGATTTGCCAAAGTTAGATTTGTTGATTTGCACTGGTGGTGAGAAAATATTAAGTAATTTTTTTGTTATGGCAAGTATCTTATGCTGAATGTTTTGATATATTTTTTGAGTAATGAGAATATAAATACAGCATTTTAATATTTCTCTCTTTATAGATATACAATGACAAAATCAACGTGTATTGTGTTTATTCTAATGTTTTCTTTGATATTCGGCTTGGAAAAAAAGGTAAATCATTTCTCTTTATTTAAAAGTTAATTGAAAGAATGAATTTTATTTATTGAAAAATATTTTTATTTTACTAAATTTTTCAATTACCTTTGAAAACTTCCATTATACTAGTAATTAGCAATAATTAAATTTTAAACTTTAAGCAAAACAAATTAGTGAATTGCATTTATTAATGCTAGTAAAATATTTAAAATTTGAAATGATTTTTAGTAGAGTTATAATTTTGAAGAAATCTATTGAATAACTTATTTAATATGTTTTTTCAGCAAAGATAGCTTTATTATTTTGAGTCATAAATGCTAAGCCTTATGTATTATTTATAAAACTAATTGAAAAATATTTTTCAAATAGTTTTTATAAGTAATGCATAAGGCTTAGCATTTATGACTCAAAATACTACAGTAAAACCTCGATTTTATGGACTTTGGATTCACAATTCATTTTTTTCTTTACAAACAGAATATTCAAAACTGAAACACTAACAAGCAAACAATCAAAAATTTATAAAAGATTGGTTTATTAGAAAAAATAACTTTAGAATTATTTAAATTTTAGATAAAATTATTTAATTATTTTTGTTGTTAAATTAAACTAATACAAATGACAGCATATATTGCTATAACCTTAGAGATTTTTAGAAGAAGGGGACGTGAAAATTTGTTGAACGATAGGACGGTGGTGGACCTCTCGGTGGCCTGGAAATACGCACTACAACAAAGAGAGTGAGAAGATGATGATTTCAACTCTACCCTTTCTTAAATTTATTGCAATTTTTAAATTTTTTAAAGATGATACGTCATACTAAAATTTAATGCGTCATCGAACAACACATCGGTTGCCAAGAGGAACGCTGAATTAGAGACGATGTTCTAGAAGCTTCAGTATTTTTCAGTTTAATTTTAAATCTATGCAAGAACTAGAGGAGTTCAAATTAAAGATGTTGAAAAATGTAGCCTGATGATAGTCGGAGGGACTGAAAACGTTAGCAATATAAGTAGAAAGTACCTAGAGAAAAAATAGTAACTCAACCGCAGTAAGTGCTTTTAATTATAAGGCTTTATTCATAATTGGTCTGTACTTTTTTGAAGAATTCAAACTAACAGGGCCAGTGACTTGTTCTGTCATTGCAAGGCAATATCGACAAATGATGCTCAATTTTGTTATTCCACAACTCCAACAGCATATATGTTTTGAACTAGCCATGTTTATGTAGGATGGAGCACCCCTTCACATAGGACTGATAGTGCAGCAAGTCCTACAACAGCATTTCACTGAAAACCAAATAATTAGTCAAGCATTCCCTCTAAAGTAGCAGGCCCATTTGTCTGATCTCACTTGACGTGACTTTTGGTTGGGGGGGTATTTAAAAAACTTGGTTTACCAAGGACACATCAACTTTGAAGGACCAAATAATGTTTCACTTGAGATAAATAAATGGAGATTTCTTGCATTCCACAGTGGAAAATGGGATTCATAGAATGCTGTTTAGAAAATCTGCAAAAGCAACATATTGAATTGTATTTGCAACTGAGTCAGAATAAAAACTATTGTCAACTGTGATTTTTTGTTTGTTTTATTGTCTTCTTAATTCTGTATACAGTGGCACTTCCCTCTGGTTGCACATTTTGGAACTATTTATTTTCATTATCAAAATCAAATCATCATAGTATGTCAATATGGCTGAGTTTGGCCCAACAGATTCTTGGCTATCAAGCTCTAAATACCTCCTCTTTAATTATGGTCACACTGTATATTATATACTAATTTTAGCAATGAAATATTATTATACTGTATTTATTTTATTTATAACAACAAGATATATTTTATATGAAACTTATAAAAGTCAAAATAATTCTTATAAGAAGATAGAAGGTATTTGTTAAAAAATGGAAAACTATAAATACACTCAGTAACATTTTTGGCAGCTGCTACTTAATTGCTAACAATTAGGCAGAAGACATTACCATCTTCAGCAGCTTTTACTTTTAAAGTTTTGTTAAGGAACAGAAAAGAAATCAATATAAATCAATATTTTATTTTTATTTAAATTATTTGTTCAGTTTTTTTGTATTTTTTCCTTTGTAAAATTTTTGCATAACGTCTTTTAAATAATAGTCTATGTACAAATTGATATACTGTATTATTATATATAAGGATTACAAAAATTTTTTAACATTTTTTAACTGATTCTGATAAGCTTGTGTTTTATTTGAATTTCACTAATATAGTAATATTCATAACCACAATAATCATATTTTTTTAACAAAACATTAGTACACAACTTGAAAGATGAAAATTTGAACTTCTAGTTTAGTACTATAATTTTTTTTAAGTTTTAGTTTTAAAACTTAAATTACATAATTACAGTTGATTTTAAATCAATTGTAAAGTATTTTTAGTTTATAGCAGATTTCAGGTATTAATTATTGATTGCAGAGATATTTTTCATTAATATATGAAACTGAAATTATATTAATCAATAAGGAACAAACAAAAAATAAACAAAAAACAATTTACTTAACTTTTTATATTATATTATATCAATGGTTTTCAAATATTTTAGAATAATATTCTGTATGAAACAATAGCATATTCTGTAATTTTTCATCAATGTTTTCCAGGGTGTTAGTCTCAAACATTGAAAAACAGCTTATAATAATCAAATTTTACTGTAATTCAAATAAGAATTTAAATATAGAAGATATCAAAGTTTTCACTATTCTCCTAATGCAAATTTTAAAGCAATAATTTAAATACAGCTACTTCCCTACTTACATAAAGGTTATGTTTTTCATTATATAAAGATTGTTTTTCATAATTTTATACAAGTTGAATTTTATGCAAGTCAGAAAAAATAAATTTTTAATAAAAATTCTGGATTAAAAACTCCCAAGAATAGATATTCTTGGGAGTTTTTAATCCAGAACTACAATGATTGAACTTATCAATGTTATGGTGCCATATTGTTCCCTGACTGAAAATGAGACAATACTGCATGAATGCCATATCAGAGACGAGTTCAGTAGGGAAGCGGTTGCTGAATAGCTATTTTGCAGCGGGGCTAGTTGCTGCAGCAACATAACTGAATGATGAAGGTGGTAAATCTATCATCAAAATGGCAGCGGCCGGATGGCCGAATGGTAACATGCTGGCGTGCCACGCAGGAGGACCCGGGTTAGCATCCCAGATTTTTTCGGGGTACTGGGCCCGGCCCGGTGATCCCTGTCCTTCACTATCCGGCCCCCTCCACGGGTGTGGGTGGAGCCCGTGGTTGGAACTGGCCCCGCCCTCTTAGTAATCTCCCTGATTGCAGTCTGTGGTTGGAACTGGCCCCGCCCCCTTAGTAATCTCCCTGATTGGAAAAGGGGTGTAAAAAAATTATATTAATATAGAAACGCATAATCTAATTCACACAGACGTAAAACATCCAAAATTAAAAAAAAACATCAAAATGGCGGAGAATACTGTAACAACCAAATTGTTGATTATTCTCCCGATTTATTTATGCTGGAATCTGGAAAATATTACAATATTAAAAAACTGTTGTTATTAATTACCATTTTCCATTGCATTTTTCGTGTTCGTCCACGAACACATCGAATCGTATATTTCCATAAAGTAAAGTTACTTTTCTATGGAGGCTGCCATCTTGTCGATTCTGCAGCTACACTCTATTCTGCTGTGAATTCTAACTTAGCAGTGCTGCGCACTAAATGGCAGCAGCGTGTTCAGTAGCGGTTGGCTAACATAGCTATCGCAGCCGCTGCTCTACTGAACTCGCCTCTGTAATATGATACTTAAGAAAAACAAACAATACATAAAAACATAAATAAATCAAGTAATATGAAGTTTAATAATATAAATTAACATATTCAAACTTGATACCTACAAATAAAGTAATGATTTATGCTATATATCTGAAAAAATTAAATAAACATAAAGGGAAATATTTTATGTAAAGTCGACTTTGCATAAGTCACATATTACATAAATCAAGGAATGACTGTAATTCAAAATTTTGCAAACCAAAAATGATATATATAGAAATCACTTATATTCTTGTCTTTTGAGGTAATCAACCAACAGACAAAAATATGTTACCAAATAGATCTAATAAACTAAACTTAAATCAAGAGATAAGTTATTAGAATATAAATTAAAACTATCAATTTCCATTAGGGACAAGAAGAGATGACTTTTTATTAAAATAGGAATATAATTTACTATACATGTTTGTGAATAAAAGTTTTATATTCCTGTTCTAATAAAAAAGTTCTCTTCTTATCCCTGATGGAAATCGATAGCTTTAACTTACATTCTAGTGACAACTTATCTACTTAAAGAACCATTTCTACAATTATCCTTACCAAGAGATATTTTTTCATGGAATTAAATGAAATAAAGAAGAAAATGTTGATAATTTATTTCCAAGCATTTTGATTTTAATTAATATTTTCAAAATTTTTTTCTAAGCACAAAATCTTAGGTAGAATTATAGTAGTTTTTGAAATTTTTAAAAAATATTAAAATGATACTTATGAAATGGTACATTATATCATTTTATATTCCTGAAAAGCTCTTGTTCCTGATATGTTTCAAATTTGTTATAGCATGTGTTGCTAGTAAGATCTTTGATCTTATTGGCAACAAGTACTGGCAATTTTTAGCCATTTAGTTTATAACTACCGCTACTTTAATTATCTGGGTCAATTTTTTCATTTTGTGATAACCAATTTTTTTAATAGAAATTTTAATTTTTTCATATTCATATTTCATATTATTCATTTACTCATTTTCCATTTTGTTTCGAATAATTGAATAATTTTAGTATTTTTAAATTTGAATCAAAGATTTCAATTTTTAACTTTATTAAACAATTAAAATTAATATTTATCAGTAAAGCACTTATATGTAATTTTTACTGATATAATTGCTATATAGACAAAAATTAAATAAAAGTAATTTTATCTTAAAATGCATGAACTTACTTTTGGATCTTTTTCATAATAATGTTGCTGGGTTCTAATCCATCTACTAACTAAATGATCCTTAACAGTGTGAGCCAATGCAAAATAATAATCTCTGGGGGTAGCAACATTTCGATCTTTAACTAATGTATAATGGACGTGTTGATTAAAAGACTTTTTAATATTTGTGACATTTTCGACCTGAGCAATTCCTTTTACACTGATCTGCTTCTTCTTGTCGTGATCTGACAGAGGTTGTGCCATTTCTCCTCAAGTCAAGACGCTTTCTCCTTTAACCTTCAGGAGATCGTCTGGTTTTCGTTTGACCTCAGTCACCTACCAAGGTCGCGCATGCGTAACGATATAATTTTAATTCTTCAAACTAATTACTATAATTTTAGACAAACACGAAAAAAATTTTTTGATATCTAAAACTGAATAATTCTTTAATTATATGTGACAATTTAAATAATTTGATTTTTTTTAATTTTAAAAACTGTTATTAATTAAGTTTGCGTCATAGTGTAAGTGTAAAAGAAATGTTTTCTATAAAAGAGAATAATGTTGTGATCCATCGTTTTTAATAAGTACTCAAGTGGAAAAACCGTTTAAAGTTTACGCATCGATTAGATTGTTCTACTGATATCACAAGTGTCATATGAACCGCTATTGTATACCACACTAAAACCATAAAACCTGTTGTAAAACAGCATTATCGATTTTCTTTTAATGTAACACTCAGAATCAAGAAGCGTTAAGAAAAATTTTAATATTCCTTCTCGCATTTCATTCATATTTTTATTAATAAAATATTAATATTGATATATAGCGATGCTATATGAAAATTTCCAAATTCATCAGATACATAAAATACAGTGTAATTGGAAAATTAATTCCAATCGAGATTAATCAAAATTTAAATAAATTAGAAATTAGAAATCAATAAATAGGTCTAACTGAGAAACAAACTGAAAGTTTCAACTCTTGATTTATTGAATTTTTTTGAAACTACGATATAAAATTAAATTTTAAAATCTAAAATTGATTAATAACTGACATAATGATGAAAAATTATATCCATCAGTATTTTATATGGTTAAATTTTCTATAAAAAGAGTTTTTACAGTGTTTTACTTTTTATAATTTTTAAAATGCGCGACTAAACTGTGAATGATGAATTTTCCCGAACGTAAAACGTAGGATCAAACTTCATAAAGTAAATAAATAAAATTATAAATCTAATTTTTTTCCCGATTAATAAAGTTTTCGAATTTATTTCAAATGATTCACTCTCAACTATCATTCTTTAAAAATTTCATCAGGACTGATTGTTCGAAAAGATTCTGTTAAAGTGAAAGTTAAAAATTTTTAAGTAGTAAAAAATATTTTAATATATTATACCATATTATAGTACTTCAAGCAGTAGTACTTATATTAAATCGAATATTTTCTAATAAGTTGTAAACAAGTGAATTTCGATTATCTTTCTTATGGTGTATAAATATTAAAATAAATCGAAATTTACTTATTGATTTCTAATTAAAAATATGTCAATGTTCGATCTAGATCAGCGGTCTCAAATTCAATTCTCTTTGAAAATCCATTTGAGCATCTTTAGTCGGTTGGGGCCACATTTAAAATTAATGCATTGTAGAGGAGAAAAACGAGATTTTTACATGAAGTAGGCTATAGTTTGAAAGGTTGATTATTTTTAATTATGTATCTGCATTTTAATATTATTAGTGATATTCCTCAATTCATGTTCATAATTGTATAACCATTTGTAAATGATAGAATTTTTTTCAACTACCAAATTTCCACTTTAAAATTACATACCTACTATATTTTACATCTGAAATTCAATGCAATTTATTAAAATATTTTAAAGTTTAAAATAATTTTCAAATATTTCATGAAAAATGGTTGTGATTTTTTTTAATATCTTCCATAGTAGCGACGCACAGACCGCGGCCCTCCGTTGATTTGTTGGCCACTCGCCTCACCATTAGTGTTTATGATTTCCCGGCTTTTTTTCATTCCCGGGAACTTCCGGGAAATCCCGGGACTATAATTTCAATTTTTTAAGAAAAATCTATCATAATAACAGCTACATATTGAATTTCTTACATATAACTTTGAATAAATCACAAAAAAAGAGAAAATATATTTTATAAAACAATTTTTCATACAATGATACTGAATGACGAGTTATAATATATCACGATTAAAGATAAAATATCTATAATTTCAATTTTTTAAGAAAAATCTATCATAATAAAAGCTACATATTGAATTTCTTACATATAACTTTGAATAAATTACAAAAAAAGAGAAAATATATTTTATAAAACAATTTTTCATACAATGATACTGAATGACGCTAGTTTTGAAAAATTTCTGATTTAATACTATTTGTCGGGAGAAGTATTTCACAAAATAAATATATTAGAAAATAAAGGAAACAGACTGAGTCTCCGATCTTCTATCGCAAGCAGTCACAAGTGGATGTAAGAATGATGAACATTCTCACGAGATTCCACTTTGGTCCTGAAGCTGTCAAGTGAAAAAAAAGTCGAACAACTTCACTCTTCATTAGTTTTCTACCAGTGGATTTTTCGATATAAATCGATCGCTAATGACAGATGAAGAGACAAACTTACTTCTGTGATCAATAATAACTTTAATCGTTACAACTAATTATTATAGATGACATATGATAATAATATTTTAAATCATAAATTTTATTTGCTTTTATCAATATTATACCAGTTAAATAAAAACCAACTTTAAAAATCAAGATTTAAATTATAAGTGATGGTATTATTATTATTGTAATGAGTTTCTGAATATGATTAGCATAAACAGAAAAATTAATAAATCTTAAAAATTTATGTAATAAAAATTTAAATATTTATTTTATAAGAATAGAAAATATATATTTCGCAGAGAAACAATGTTAGAGCATTATAAGGCCTAATATAAGAAAAGTTTCATGTTTAATCAATAAATAGTGACAGAAAGTTTTCTTTCTGAGATATAGTATGATGTATCAGAATGTCGATATTGAGGCATTCGCTCCATCTTCTATCAGAATATCTAACATTTCCAGCACCCTTACTATAAAAGTGCAAGAACCACAGCGAATTCGATATGTGATGCCAATAATTCTTTCCGATAAGAAGAAGAAATGAAATCGCATTGATTGTCTTACTATATTACCATAATTTTCCTTTCTTAACAGTAAAATAATATTTTTGAATTCTGTAAAAAAATATTCTTAAAATAAAGCCGTTATAACCATAGAATAATGAATATTTATTTACAATTGAATTCAGCCAGTGAAATCTTTTATAAATAAACTAATTTGATCATTAGTAGAAACGATTGATAAACATTATTTACTTTGATATTAATTGAATTAATTACAGTCGAAATAAAGTTTAAAATTCTCTAATGATGAATGCAAACGTCATTAACTTGTTTGACATTTTCATTAATTGAGCAAAACTTTCTTGCAAGTCTTATATCTTCTTTTTCCTAATGTAAATTTTAAATAAATTATTTTATGCAATGTTGTATTCGAATATATTAAATTAGAGCAATTTTTTTTTATAAATTTGCATAAAAGTATTTTATTAATATTATTTTGTATTAATTATATCTTTTTCTATGAAAATCGTAAGCGGATTTATGACGATAGATGTTTACATCTAGTATATACAGCATAACCACATAAACTTTTTTACTTTGTATGAAAATTTTATAGTTTATTAATTTTTTCAACTAATAAACTATAAAAGAAGATATCAAATTTATAAATTTTTTTCTGAAAATCTTATTAGAAATCACAATAATCGATGAAACTAAAGGTTTAAACAAAATATTTCAAATTATAGATTAGTTAAATTATTTTAGTCTTCATTTGATCCTACTATAAGTTTTTGAAATTAAAAATTTCTTTGTTGCATATAAAAGATATAAGGTTAGCCATTTGAAAGGAATTTTTTTGATGTAAAACGATTATAACGTTAGCTTATTATTGACAAAAGCTTAAGCAATGATTGATTTTATTTCTTTCTATGTATTGGCTTAATGTCTTTGAGTCAACTGGTTTAATTATGGAATAAATTCAAAATTATACAAAATTCAAATCGTTTAACAGTATTTCACTGCTCTCATTTTTTTCTATTGTAGCCGTTCCTCAATTTTAATTCGCAGCAATAAAATTTAGAAGATGAAAAATGGTGCTTAAGATTGAATTGCAGTAAAATGATTAATACAGTATATGGCAATTAACAGATAGTATAGTCAAACTGTATTAAAGGATTGATAGTTCCCGCTTTACTTCAAAGCTTGTTTGGGAATGCCATCATCGGCAGCCGAATGGCCGAGTGGTAACTAGTGTTTATGATTTCCCGGCTTTTTTTCATTCCCGGGTTTTTCCATATTGCCAATTAACAAATTTTTTGATAAATAACTCTCGTACAGTCTTCAGGATTATATTTAATTATATTTTATAATTTTTTGTATCTGCGTGGTAGTTCCCGGGAACCAACTATAATTCCCGGGAATACAAAAAGTGTGAAAATCTTACAATTTCCCGGGAACCCGGGATCCCGGAAAATAAACACTACTCACCATGTGTGTTTTTTTTTACGCCTCCTTCCAATCAGGGAGATTGCTAAGAGGCGGGGCCAGTTCCAACCACGGGCTGCACCACACCCGGCCCAGCACCCCGAAAAACTTTGCAGGTGATGCCGCACTCGGGATGCAAATCCAGGTCCTCCTGCGTGGCATGCCAACGCATTATCACTCGGCCATCCGGAGGTCCTCACCATGATAACCGCGATGTTTCGTTAAACTGCGATGTTATTTTATACTATTTATATATAGATTGTTAGCATTAGTACGTTACTTAAATCTAATGTTTCGTTTTGAAAATTTTTCAATATTTATATATCTTTCTATCAAACAATAAATTTATTATAATTATTTTCTCAACTTCATATTTTGAGAGAGAAATTATGCAACATTAAATTTGTAAAGAAAAACACCTTTATTTACAAATGATTAAAAAAAATTGAAAAAACAAAATTTATAGGTCCTATAAATAAATCAAATTCAGACTATATGCAAAATTGGCAAAATAATTTTGCAAAAATATAAACATCATAAAACATTATTCGTAAAAAGCAACAAAATTCAATATTACAATTGAATTTCCTTTTTCTTTCTTTCTTTCCTTCCTATATACAACAGGTTATGGCTTAAACTGACTAACTTGATATAAGTTCGTAAAATTTTACAGTAGACTACTTTGACTTCTCCTAATTTTTGACAATAACTAAGTTTGAATCTTGTTCTACACACGATGCTCTTTTCCTATATACTGTATACGTATCCACTGCTTCCTGTCCAAACAATTAGCTGAATTTTGTGAATAACGTACTAAATATAACATGAGACGAAGATCCTATTACCGTCGAATGTCGGAAATAATACAGTATTCTACACCTGAGATGACAGATAGCGGTCTTCCATTTTATATCAGTTTATTGTAATAAATAATCTAGTATACGATATACAAATATAAATCAAATTAGGTCTAACATAGTTTGGCTAATAAATTTTTACAAATTTTATTTTATGAAAGAAAATTATACAGTACATAGAGATATCTAATTTCACGAAAATAAACGTAAAGTTATATTTTCTGTATATTATTTATAATAGAACTACATAAGAAAATATAAAAAAATCAAATACATTCCATTTGAAAGTTGCTAATGAAAATTCGAGAACCATTGTTGCTCCAAAATTATCATATATCCATTAAAGCCCCGATTGTACGAGAAAGAACCAAAGATATTAGAAATGAATTTTCTGTGTTACCTTCCTTACTTATTACTGTATTGCATTCATTTAATATAGTGTATTTAATTAATTGCCATTTAATTATGGAATATCATAACGTAACATTTGCAGTAATCAAATTTTCTATTTCTTACTACTATCATTAGGTTATAAGATACCAAATTATTAACTATTATAACAACATATAGACATAACCAAATTCGTTTAAAAATCGAATTTTTCCAGTAAAATTCATAATCTAAAAATTAATTTGAATTATTGGAAAAATATGATAGTTGAATTTTTTTTTTTAATTTGAAAATATCCTTTTGTGTGAAATACGCATTTCTTAAATCCTAGATAGTTTAAATATTATTTCTGTTAATATTTTAATGAAGAAAATTTTCAAAACTTCAAAGGTCATATCCTAAAAATATAGAATAGAAAGATCGGGCTATTGAGGATGGCAATAAGTTCAGGATAAACTAAAAAATATATACAAATTTAATTACAAATTGCGATTGGAATATTTATTTTAAAAAAAATCTAATTTAAAAATTCGAAATAATATCCAACTTAGATAGTATTTCGAATTATTTAAATTAAATTTTTTTCAACAATGAATTCTTGGATATTGATATTGGATAATCCAAGATCAATATTCAAGAATTCATTGTTGAAATATTTTTTCGAAATTCAATTGTTGGTAAAAAATTTGTCTAATCTGTTGTAAAAACAATAATCGAATTTATTTTAAATGCAAGCGAATTCAAGAAATTTGTTTTCTTATTCTATCAAATTAATTGCATTTTTATTTAAAATATATATATACTGTATATTGTAATATACAGCATTTGTATGGATATTTAATTTCCGTTATTAATTATAATTAATTTGATCTTATAATTAAATTTAAAATAATGGCATTATCCTTAGAATACTGATGAACAAATAGAAATCGATAATAAAATTTATAATTTAAATAAAGATTTTTGAACTATAAAAGACAAATTACAAATTTTGTGTGTTACTGCAATGTATTGCAACTTATTCGGGAACAGATTATTCGTTCATAATTTTTGTACATTTTACAAATTTTTAAATTTTCATTTTTATTTAAAAATTTTAATTTTTATTTTTAAATTTTTATTTTAAATTTTTGAATTAATGAAACTTGCGCTTATAGTATTTATATTCGTGTATTGGCACTCTCGTAATATAGTGGGCTATTTCTGCAAATTCAGTTTTTCAAACATATATTTTGAAGAAAACCGATTGTATAATATTTATTTACTATTAATTTATTAAAAGTCATTGCGTAGAAAAATCTTAAAACTACCTACCTTTCAATTTTATATTTACATATACAGTGGTACCTTGGTTAACGACGGTAATCCGTTCCAGCGGAACCGTCGTTAGGTAACGCGTTGGCGTGCCACGCTGGAGGACCCGGGGTCGCGTCCAGGGTCTATTCCCGGATTTTTTGGGGGTACTGGGCCCGGCCCGATGATCCCCGTCTTTCACCATCCGGCCCCCCTCCACGGGTGTGTGTGCAGCCCGTGATTGGAAGATCCCCGTCTTTCACCATCCGGCCCCCCTCCACGGGTGTGGGTGCAGCCCATGGTTGGAACTAGCCCTGCCGCCTTAGTAATCTCCCTGATTGGAAAGGGGGCGTAGAATATACAAAAAAATGCTACCATCTAATTGTAAAATTGGTTATCAGGAACAGGATTCAATTTGTTTGAATGCCGGGGCACAAAGGGATTTAGGGATATGAAATTGCAGATGGAAGGCACAAAGGGATTTAGGGATATGAAATTGCAGATGGAAGGAAGGGAGCTTCTCATTCTTCTATTGGACCCGATCATGTTCTAGACACTAGATCTGATGTATTTGGGCAGATTGTCAGGAATGGTTGGCAGCTCAGGATCTCTCTCATTGAAATTCCACTTCTGAATTAAAGCAAACAAAGACATTTAGGTCTTTCACTACAGAGAACTGAAGTATTGCTTGTATTGCACAAAAAACAAATAATGATTGTTACAGGGCTCTTCACAGGACATTGTCATCTTTAGAAGACATCCTCACTTAATTGGGATTGTTGATAGTTCCAATTATAGATGATGTCACAAGATGAAATTTCTTTTCATATTTTATGTGACTATGTGGTCCTTTCATCTAGACTTGCATTTTTCATCACCAGAAGATCTTTTTACTGTTCCATTGAAGAAGATGGAACAGTAAAAAGATTATGTATAAGATGGGACTTCTCGTGGGATAATCCTTTTAGGAAAGCACAATAGATCACTGACTATCTTTTATGTATAAGATGGGACTTCTCGTGGGATAATCCTTTTAGGAAAGCACAATAGATCACTAGATGGTTTCGGTGCTACTTGTATATATTAATACTAACTACTAACATACGGCAATAAAAATCTGATTATAATCAAATCAAGGTTTTAATGTCTCTAAAACTGTAATTTTGGTTAAAATATACAATGAAAAAGTTTCTTAATTTAAAATATAAATAACTTTTTGCTTTACTTTTTGATACTATATATCCATCATGGCCAAACTTCACGTCATTTCAAATCATATACGATAATCTCAAATACTGAAGAGCCGAAGACAATTTTTTAGGGTAACCTTAATCAATCATTTTGAAATTTCTAAATATTATTTATTATATATTTCGCATACATTTATTTTATATAAATACATATTGGTTTTACACTAAACGATCAAATTTAAAATATAATATTTTTAGAATTAAATAATCAAATTAAATTGGCTGTTTATGGTAAGGAGATGCATTGAAGATGCCAGAGTTGCAATTTGGCCATAGTGGCTATATAATTTTCAAGAAAGATGATAAATAGTATCATCAGCAGCAATACGAGCATAAACGAGAGATAGCCTGCAAGAAATAAAATATCGATGATATTAACAAACATATTTTAAAATTTTTGACTATGTTATGTTATAATGATAACTCCTATCAGGTTTTCAACTATGTTGCAAGCTTCAAAATCGAAAATTTCAAATGCTATATTTAAGAGCCACAGTTTATTATAATTAAGTATGAAAAAGTTCCTTATAATGAGAGAAATTTTCTTTCAAAACTATAAAAAATATCTTTATCAAAAATTTAATTTACAAATTTTTTATTCCAAATAATATGCGAAATTTAACACAAATTTTTCCCATCTCAATTTATATTTATAAATTGTAACAAGAGAAGTATCTGGATCAAAGTTTAAGATATTACTTCTTATGATCTTATGGGTAGCATAGAGTACGCATAAAATTGCCCAAAGGTTGAATTATTTTAAAGTCAAGATGAAAATAGGTATTTAATCTTTCAGACTATTATTCGAATTTGGGTGGTATTTGAATATTTGTCTATTAAAATAAATATTTTAATTTTAAATTTTATTAAAAATTTTGATGGAAATTCAATTTATACCAGAAATCTATAATATGTAAATAATAATAATTATTATTATTATTTATAAGTTCGTGAAGATTTATGTACTCGTTATACACGGTTATAAATATGAAATTATAAAGATTATTAATCCTAAATCTGAATTCTGATATTTAAATTAATTCTGAGATTAAGTTAAATAACAGAATTGAAATTTAGGTTTCTAAATTTTAAATTTCTTATTATATAGTTCTCGTAGTGATCACAGAATTGCGTTTGAAGTTACATCGGCTCTGAAAATTTGGAAATTGATCCTCTTTCCTTGATTTATCAAAGGATTCGGACTCAACCAAATGATTTATATTTTTTAACGTTTTTATTTCGTTGCGATGTTATTTCAATGATAATTGACAATGAAACTCAAAAATAAACCATTTCTGAATTTGAGCAACGAACTATATTTACGGATAAATAAAATTTTATATAATAAGAAAGAATTTTAATAAGTACCGAATTCATTTATATTAAAGTTTCTTTTTTCTAATTAAAAAATTCCAGAATAAATTCTGTTTCTAAATCTCAAAACTTTTCATAATATTTTGTATTTAATAATACAATTCTAGTCTTATTAGATTTACAATATGGTGATATATTGCTTTTCGTATTTAGAAGCAATTTTGTGAATTTGAATATTATTATACAGTCGATATTTAGAATATATCGAAAAACTTGATATCAACTAAACTTGTGGAAAATTCTGATAACTTTGTTATATGAATATATGACATGAATTTTAATAAAAAATGCAATTGCAGAATTGAAAAAACATAAATAGCATAGAATTTCTTTTATTTTTCTATTTATTTACAAATATTTTGGATCAATGACATCTATATACTGAATATATAAGTGAATGTCTGTCTCTCGAGACCAAATTTCGTAAAATGACTTCTTATGACTATATTGAAAAATATAGGCTACCCTAAACCAAAATCTCTTCTGGGATTGGAATATTTTAAAGTCATGAGTAAAATAAGTGTTTAATCTTTAGAATTTTGTTTGAATTAAATATTGCTAAATAAAATTGGTAGAAATAATCGGTAGAATCCCGATTATTATTCCGAAAATAATTTTGATTCAGATAATCGAAAACTCGATTAACATGAAAGATTTGATAAATTATTATTAAATAAACAGAATTTGAATATATTAAGATGATAATATGCAATCTGATTTCAAGTTAGACTTATTTATTGAATATAATGACTTTTATTGTGTAATTTAAAAGTGGATTGTCGTTCATCTCGTGTTGATTTTTTTAATTTTTAGTAATAAAACAGTTATAAATAAAATTAAGGTGTTTAACTGTATAATTTAAAAAAAGTTTTATTTACAACTGCTTTATTACAAAAATTAGAAAAATAAAAAATCAATATGAGATGAATAACAATTTATTCGATAATGCAGAACCTCGGTTAAATGAGACTCAGTTAAACGGCTTCTACTATAGTAATAAGATTTGGGATAGAATTTTTTTGATTGGCAGTAAGATCAAAAAAATGATGTTATTGAACGTCGACATAATTTCGTCATTATATAACAATGGGTGATATATCAAATAACATGACTGTATGACTCATTATTACGTGACAATGATGATATCTCAAATAGATATCAATTTATAGCGTCAAAACGAAATAACAGTGATTATCCATATATACAGTATGTTACCGGCAAAGTATGAAAAGCAGGCATTGTATATAATACCTAAGCATTATACAGAATGACAAATGCTATTTAGGCAAAATATAAAATACAGGTAGGCCTCGATTAGCGCGAATAATTGGTTCCACGAATTTCTCTCGCTAATCGAAGTATTAACTCTATGGAAAATATGGTAATTGGTTCTTGTTTTGATCCGGGGCCATTAGCTAACTTCACAATGAATAACTCTTAGACAGTTAGCGTTAAGTTTATTTTGTAAATATTTATTTTCATATTTTACATCATTGTTCATCATCTAAATTAATAACCTAACTGAATTAACGAATCACGTGATGTGATGACGAGCTGATTTACAGAGCTCTATTTTGTCGGAAGTTCACATAATCAGGAGTCGTTAACCAAGACATTTTCCTTACTTTCCTTTAGTAAACTGGCCTCGCTGGTGTTTATGAGTTAATGATATTGTCGGATTTGAATTGATTGTTAAAAAAAAATAACGATTGACTGAGCTAATTAATCAAGTGATGCGATGACGTGCTGTTTTACAGAGCTCTATTTTGTCGGAAGTTCACATAATCAGGAGTCATTAATCAAAGCATGAGTCGTTAACCAACGTATTTTTAAACTCATCGTTAACCAAAACCATCGTTATCCAAGGTCGTCGTTAACCAAGGTACCGCTGTATACAAATAAGGTATTTTAAACTCGTCGTTAACCAAAACCATCGTTATCCAAGGTCGTCGTTAACCAAGGTACCGCTGTATACAAGATGCATTCTATCTGGAGCCCTGTGGTAGTGGTAATTCCCGAATTAGTTCTTTATTATATAGAAAATATGATACTATTCTTCATTACAAGTAAATTCCACATCTTCACTCGTTATGTAGATGATTTTTTATTATAATACAGAACCAGATAGCATCAAGTTTTTTTTCTCTCTTCTAATCGATACGTGTTTAGGAATTAATTTACGACTGGACCAATAGAATGAGAATGAGGTACATAACAAATCGCTATTAAAAATGGAAAAAACAGCGATCAAATAGTAGAAAACTTTCTATCTGAAGTATATTTAGTGCTTTGGAATATATAGAAAGTGCCTATATTTTTGAGTATGACAAGCATATATTTTGATAATTTGAATAATAAAAATTATCCGCGATATTAGCAAAAGTTAATAGTTTGCCGAATCAGTTTATTCTGATCCGTACGATGAACAAAATTATTCATTATTTATAATGACTTGAGAATTTTTCTGTTATGTCAATGATCGAACGTTTACCATTTATCTTTTGGAAACTTCAGAACCATTTACTGGAGAATAATTAAACTCTATAAAAATTTAATTATTAATTTAATTAATTGGAAAAATTCGGAACATACTAATTTTTTTACTATGGAAAAGAAGTCTGCATTTGCTATAAGTAATTTTAGGATAAAATTAGAAACTGCTAAGATATTAGAGAAATTTTATGCGAATTTGCATAGGGGTGGATAAGTTTTCAATTTATTAAAAATATTTTTTTTTTTTTTTGCTAATATCAGTATTGCTGATCGAATCGATCAAGAAAAGATTTCGTTTCTGTATCTGATTTAATATTTTGGAGGAAAAGAGATGGAATTTTTTTCTCCGATTTTATGTAAAAATAAAAAATACACAAAATCGGAGAAAAAAATTTTAATTAGAGGGGAGGGGACCTTCAAATTTGTGAGATCACAGCTAGGAGGTCAAGCTTGGTGTGATGAAATTACGAAGGGGAGGAAGGGAGTCAAAAAGTGTTCGAAATAACGTGGTGTAGTTATGAATGATCCCTGAGTTCTTATCCTAACTTTTGAATTACTATATTTGATATATTTTATAAAATTTAGTAAAGAAAGCTTTACTAAATTTGAAAATGACTTAAATTAATTTAATTTTACATCTTTAATAATTCCAAAATAGCAGATATATCCAGACAGTTTATTAATGACGAAGGGGAGGAAGGGAATCAAAAAGTGTTCGAAATAACTTGGTGTAGTTATGAATGATCCCTGAGTTCTTATCCTAACTTTTGAATTACTATATTTGATAAATTTTATAAAATTTAGTAAAGAAAGCTTTACTGAATTTGAAAATGACTTAATTTAATTTTACATCTTTAATAATTCCAAAATAGCAGATATATCCAGACAGTTTATTAATTCTTTACAGAACTGTTTATTTAAATAATCATATATTCATCATTATAACTTATTTGATCAAGTCAAATAAGTTATTATAGTTATCAGTGGAAAATTTTTCATGGATAATATCAAATGTTCAAATAAATAAATAATCATATATCAATAATTAATTTATCTAATTTTAATGAATTAAAGTTATTGATGAGTAAGTCATGAGTATGAAACATATGAATATCATACTCATTCATGGTCATACTACATGAATCAGTAGTCGAAAAGCAAATACATTGACTCATCAAATTTACCATTATGTCAAATAAGTTATTATAGTTATCAGTGGAAAATTTTTCATGGATAATATCAAATATTCAAATTAAAACTTTATACGAAAACACTCGTGAAAACTATTTGAAGTATTTTTATTAATTTAATGATTGACGTTCATAAGAATAACCTGTGACTCAATATGAATAATACAAATTATTGAATTCAAAATTGATTTAAAACCGAAAGAACCATACCAAAAACGTGATCTATATAATAATTTAGTTCAGTTAGATGACTAAATAGCCAGCAAAAAATGATTATAATATTAATACTTTATTTAAAATTTTAAAATTCCTGTTATTAGGCTTATGAATTATGAAATTATACAGCCAAAATTTATTCAAAAATCTGACTACTCTTTATCTTTCCATTTCTTTTATGTAAACTAATTTCTATAACTGAAGTGATCAACAAAATTCTCATAGGAGAAAAGTACACAGGCACATACCTTCTCCTGTATGCAGAGGTCCGGAAATCTCCTTTTCGTATCCTATGTATCCTAAGTGCAGTCGAAAAGAGAACCACAGCAGACCGTCATGTAAACAATATCGACCGACGCCATGGTTTGTCAGGACTCGGGCGCCTTGCCGTAGTCCATAATGCTCGGGTAAATTCCATGGAATTTATTACATCTCCTTCGGGG
The DNA here is from genome assembly GCA_000484575.1 of Olivierus martensii. NCBI lineage: Eukaryota > Metazoa > Arthropoda > Arachnida > Scorpiones > Buthidae > Olivierus > Olivierus martensii. The sequence goes on from AYEL01086411.1 coordinate 46,603, forward strand.
AAGCATAAGCCTTCCAATACTATCGTAAGGGTCAGAATTCCCATCAGCCTGAAGCCTATCCCTTCTCGGACTGGCACTAATATCAAGGCTTACACTAGACCATCTAGTCCAGGGGTTCCCAAAGTGCGGCCCGCGAACCAAATGCGGCCCTCAAACCCTAAAAAAGCGACCCGCGATGTCAGATCATCCGCGATCTTGAATTCATAGAGATAATTTATTTTTACAAAAAAATATATAAATTATATCATAGTTAAAAATTGTTCAGTTAAAAGATATATGTATAAGTGCTTCCAAATACGTTTTCATTGTTTAATAATTTATATTTTTACAAAAAAATATATAAATTATATCATAATTAAAAATTGTTCAGTTATAAGATATATGTATAAGTGCTTCCAAATACGTTTTCATTGTTTGGAAGCACTTATATATGTAAAAAGCTTTCTCAATCATGAGTATTAATAAGTCCAAATTCAGATGAAAATTAACTGATGAACATTTACAAGCGGTGTTAAGAATACATTCAACAGATTTAGAGCTAAGGTTCAATGATATTTCAAAAGAAAGCAACTGTACAAGTCACACATTTCAGAATGATGAATTTATTATATTTTTCTTTTTTATTTGAATCATTTAGTTATTTTTTTAATTATTGCCGTATCTAAGCCGATTGGACCGATTGCACCAATCTGGTCCCGCGTTGAGGCAAATTATGAAAAGACTAATAAACGAAGAATAATCGTTTAGATTTACTATTATGGCTGGTCTTTTATACCCCAGCCTTCGAACATCTAAACATCTAATTTTTGTAGATTCGCGAAAAGAAAAATTTTTTTGGAAAAATTGAATGTAAATGAATCGATTTTATTTTATCTCTTTGAAACATGTTGGGAAAAAATTTCTATTTAAATTAATTAACACTACTTTTGCAGAATCCAATGTATTCTTATTTAATATTCTGAAAATATTTATTTAGATTACATAACACTACTTTTGCAGAATCCAATGTATTCTGAAAATATTTTCTGAGTACTCAAATAAATTAACGGCGGGTGAGTTTTTTTAAATTAGAATTAAGTACGCTTACTATATATGAATGTTGTCAGAAAATATCGAAAAATGTTTCCCAGTTTAAATGAATAATAGAAGAGTATTAGTTGATTTTATCTATGAAGTTTTTTGAATGATTTACCTTAAAATGTTTTTAAACTAATTATTGCAATGGGCTATATCTTCATCAATTATCAATAATAACAGTAGAACCTTCGATATCATTTCTGGTAAGAACAGAATTAATGATTCACTTGTTGAATATCATATGATTTAAAAAATACTCACTTGTTATTCTTCAAATTCCATTTATAGTATATAACTCAATTCCTATGGCTAAGACTCTTCCGATCTTATATTTACGTTAAAAATGCGAGTTTCATCTACCTCAGTCATAAATCTAAGATCAACTAATAACCTTCTATTATTCATTTAAACTATGAATCTTTTTTCGCTATTTTCCGGCAACATTCATGTATAGTAAGCGTACTTAATTCTAATTCCCGTAAAAAGAAAAATTTTTCCAAAAAAGTGTGTTAATTCTAATTACAAAAAAAAAAAGATTCACCCGCCGTTAATTTATTTGAATACTCAGAAAATATTTTCAAAATATATTGGATTTTGCAAAAGTAGTTAATTAATTTAAATAGAAAATTTTTTCCCACATGTTCCAAGAGATAAAATAAAATCGATTCATTTACATTCAATTTTTCCAAAAAAATTTTTCTTTTTCGTACTTAATTCTAATTCCCGTAAAAAGAAAAATTTTTCCAAAAAAATTTTTCTTTTTACGGGTCTACAAAAATTAGATGTTACATGTTCGAAGGCTGGGGTATAAAAGTCCAGACATAATAGTAAATCTAAACGATTATTCTTCATTTATTAGTTTTTCCATGATTTCATTTTGCCTCAACACGGGGCCAGATTGGTGCAATTGGTCCAATTCCCTTAGATCCGGCACTGAGCGGGTGTATTTTATACTTTGCCTAAATAGCATTTGTCATTCTATATAATGCCTAGGAAAAGTATATATAATAATAATCGTTTCATACTTTGCCTAAAAATGCCAGGCATTCTATATACTGCCTAGGCATTCTGTACAATGTCCGCTTTTCATACTTTGCCGATAACATATATAAAAGGAAAAATTATGCATTAGAAATGTTCAGCCAACGCCGGAAAACCTGACTAGTTTATAGCTACTGTATTTACAAAATTTTAACATAGGTCGCATTCACATCAGTCAAGTTGCTGATGATCAAGTTGTTTGCATTAAGTAACTTGAAAAGATTTTACTAATGTGAACGTCTCATCAAGTAAAATGGAAAGGTATTTTCAAGTAAGTAGATGCTTGTTTTACTTTTTACTTGCCTTGAAAAACAATTTAAATAATATGAACTGCTATCTGATTTCGATATTTTTAAACTGACTCGAACTGATACTGGTTAAGCCATAAAAGACTCGAGTGGGGATAGTACGAAAAGAAAAATACTTTGGATTAGAAAATTTTTTCCAGTATAAATACAAAATATAATTTCTTCCATTAGTCTAATAATTATTTATTAAAAGTATATTTTATATTTTCTTCACTTCTCTTCAACTATGAGTGGATGTCATCATCTTTGTGTTCATCAATGTTTTGTTTCTTCAAGAAACTAAGGAAATCTGACTCTAGAGTAATATTATTTTTGATTGATTATAACTTATAAAAATAAGTGAGTTTTTTTATGTGAACGTAATTATGAATAGAACTATGCTATTGCAATTCAAAGCGATAGAAAATTTCCCACAATTTTCTAGTATAAATTGACCCTCTTAGAATTTAATTAATTCCTGACAACTATTAGAACTATTTAGTGCCCGGGAGGTCTTTGCCAATGACAGCAATAAGCATAGAAAGCGTCAAAGACCAAAAGCAGGATTTATGGTTAAAGTAACTCCCACACACATTATTTCAGCTGACGCCATTTTGATTTAATAATGACATGACCAACTATGAACAGAAGATTCGCTTAAAGTTATTTGCCTTCAGGAAATTTGATTACAAGTAATTCGAATAATTTGAATGAGATTACAGAATATTACTCAGATAACAATATGATACAGCATTCACAAATTTGCGGATACTAGAAGTGTTTGATCGATAAAAATCTATTTAAGAATAATTTGTCAAAAATAATTGAGTTGAACATTACTTGAAAAACGTGCAAACACCTTTTGAAAACTACTGCTGGACAACTGATAAAGTGGACTGAATAACTATATATCACTATCGTTTTCTTTCGGATTTCCGCAAGACTTCACCAAACCTTCATTCATTATCCGTGATTCTACTGTGATTATCTAGAAATCTCTCCGAAGAAATTTCTATTTAATTCTTTACATCTCTTAATCGTTACAATGAAAATTTATAAACCTTTTATGGAATCCCTTAATGGCTCCATATAACATGGCTAAATTTTCTCTCAGTAAATCTTTGTCAATAATTTTTTTATTTACTATAAATACATTTAATTCCAAATTGTACTGTAAATACACTTAAAATATAACATATGGATGTGCTATTAAATTTATAAAATATCTATTGACAACCTTCAATTATCCATATCTGATTTATATTAAAGAAATCAATATTTGTTATTAATCGCATATATAAATTTTACTTAAGAAATATAAACAAAAATACAACATGCCTTATTTTGTCTACAATTGGCGCGAAGGGCCCCGAGCTTCGTAGGGTCCCAACTCACCCTGAAGAAAAAAAACCTCTAAAACCTAAACAATCAATCCCCAATAACCTCGATTTTAACACAAACAGTTAAACCTATTTAATGTAGGGCGTCGGCGTTCGTTAGCTGGAACTCTAAAACTTAGCGCTAATTTACATACATTATATAATTGTTTTCACATACATTTTTTATGTTTCCGGGTGCAGCGATTGTTTGATAAAGCGCTACAGTAATACAGTGCTCTCGAAAGTGACACGCTACCACAAACTAAAATGTATACATCTATACGACATAAATTTAAAATCTTATATATAGAACAAGTAAATCAAATTATTGAGTTACAGAGTTTACATAGCGTTTGAAATAAATTATATCGATAAATTAAGAGGAGTGGCCCCATCGACATTTTTGCGGAGAGTCTCTCAGTTTTCAGCTACGCCGTTGCAATTGATATATGTCTACCATAACAGAATATTCGATGTAAACTGGATAGAGATCATTGTTTACAATCTTCACAATTCTCCGTTTACAATGGACGATATTATCAATCAAAAGAGCAAACAAAAATGAAGTTAGAAAGGTAATACCCATAAGATATGTAGACTACTATATATTTTCCTCGTACGCTTATCTTAATATATTTTGACAAAATTTATATTTCCTTAAAATTTAAAATTTAATAAGGCGGGGTGGGGTAAGTGCACAAGGTTTTTACAAAGTTGGACATTAAACGAAGGTATTTCAACCATATTTTCAAAAAATTTGCAATCAAAAATTTAGTGTTTATAAATTATGTGAAAGACCACATAGAGTGTACATATATGAATAAAAACAATTAAAATTTATGTTATGAATTAAATATGTATATATAAAGTATTTTAAAATGTGTTCTCATTAATGAAAAATATTTTTGGTTTCTTTATTTTCTCTTCTATGCATATATATTTCATTGCTTTCCAAAATAAATTTGATTTTTTTTTACTTTATAGCGTATTAGTTTTCTTAGAACAAAAATATTTATTACTTTAAAAGCCATTTTGATTAATATATACTTTTCATTAATATGGTAATTAAGTTATTAATAATTAATGAATTATTTTATTCTACGTGAATGTATATAATGCAATACATTTCATTTCTATAAATAATAAATTGCATTTATTTTGTGTAGACGCTCATATACAAAAAATATTTATCTTTTATATAAATTTTACCTAGGAAAATTTATTTTATACAAATTTTAATATGCCTGTGCAATCTTTCATTTCAGAAAAACGTGTTGCTGCAAGAAAATTTATATTGTATGTTTAGTTGAATATGAATTTTTATTCGACTGAAAAAATTTTTTGTAGAATCGAATTTCCAAGAACTTCAGTAGTTATTACATTGAATTATTTCGAAGAAACTGCTGATTTTATAATTTTTTTCTTCCTATTTTTAACTTCAAATAAAATATGAACGAATCGAAATATTTCAAAAAATAATATAAGAAAATATTCTTAATAAATCTTTAGTTATTTAATGAAAACATTTAAACTAAATTTATTTCTGAATAAACTAAGAAGATAAGAAACAATAGATTTGAATTAAAATGAGCGATTACATGTTTCTTTACATTAAGCTGATCTTCTTAGATTCATGTTTCGATTATTGTATATACTTCTTGGAATTTTATTCCAATAGATTTGAATTAAAATGAGCGATTACATGTTTCTTTACATTAATTTAAGCTGATCTTCTTAGATTCATGTTTCGATTATTGTATATACTTCTTGGAATTTTATTTATTATTTTTGTTATGTCAGTCAGATATCTGTCCGATTTGTCTAGGCAATTCCATTCTCGGATGTAAGAGGAGAAACGATTGTTAAATCACGTTCTGAATATTCTGAATAGTTCTTCGGTTTCGGGAAAGTTCGATTGCCTTCGAAATATGAATAAAAATTAGAAATTTATAAAATATGTCTGCATAAAACATATTTGATCTTTTATATATGGGGTAGCTGCAATATATTTATTTAAAGAAAAATGAAAATTATTTGTATAACATATTCTTCGTTCAAAAATCCTTCTCATTTTTGAAGATACACTCGATCCCATGCGAATATAGATTCCATTTCCTGAACTTTTGTACACATGGAGATTGAATGCATCTACAGAAATTTGGTGTATACCACATTTATACAAATGTAGCTTATGAAAGTATACGAATTAATAAGTAAATTCAAGAGTCTGATAAAATGATATTTTTGAAATTTTTATATTAAAAAATATTTAAATATTTCGACTTTTCACTTTTACGTCATGCTTATTATTAAGTATTCTTGTTGATTGTATTAAAGTACTATATTTTAAATACTGGGCTAATATTTGGTGCTTTACGAATTTTTTTCTATGAAATCTATGAAAAAACACAAATAAAAATATAAATACTACAATTTCTCAACTGAAATATAAAATAAAATAGATTATATTACACTGTTTTTTCGAATTTCTATCTTCATATATTTTATAAAAAAAATTATTTTCGAAATTAAGTTTCAATTTCTGTGCTCAGGCAATTTCATAAAATTTCTATAGATCGGCACATTATTATAAATTGAATGAGTTTTCTTAAAGAAATAGATGTCTGCAAAAACCAGTTTCTAAAATATGCATTTTTTAGAATGTCAAGAAAAGTAATCTTTAGGTACATTCTATAAATTTCACATTAAATGTTTGTGGTTACTATTTATAACTTTCACTGATTTCATGACTGAAATATGACTGAAATATAATCTCAAGCAAATCGAAAAATGCACTGTACCTTTTAGCTTTTTTTAGCACAAAAATTATTATTATTGTAAGATTTTTTATACAACGTGAAAAGAATTATACAACCTTACGAGAAAGAAATCAAGATTCAGCCTCAATATCTGTTAAAAACTGTAATTGACACTACTGTTATTAATAGGCTTAAAATTACAATATATGCAAGTCTCAATTTAAATAAACTTATGCAGGTATTTGAATTTGGCTAGAGTACAGAATAAAAAACAACTTACGTATATTTGAATTCGTGCCAATGAAATTTATGCACATCTGGATTTCAGAGCTTTTCTAGTATTTCAATATTAATAACTTTTAAGTCAATACAGTAATTTATGCTTGCTGATTAAATTCACCCTTACAAATGTTCTATATACAGTATAGCAATCTAGCAGTTTAGCAATTAATTATAGTTTATTAACATTTAATGCCTACGTGTTGCAATTATCAAGCGATTCTCGCTATTCGCGATAGTTACGTTTTATAAATTCTTCGCAAATACTGAATTAGCGAATAGTGAACCATTATGCCTATGGGAAATATAGAGCTAAGGTTCCTGCGAACTTTTCTTCCCAACATTTTCATACTTGGTTCATGTGTTTTTTTACTGCAATACTTGGTTTACGTGTGAGTCCGCGAATATCGATTTTGTGGTTACAAATAAATTTTCGCGAATAGTCGAATACGCGAATACGGAATCCGCGAGTAACGAGAACTGACTGTATCTAACTCAAATTCAGTAGTTATTGAGTAGTTCTTATTACAGGAATAATTTTGACCAAAATTAAACTTTCTATAACGTTCATTCTAAGATAAATATTATTATTCTGACATTTGTTTTCGAGAAAAATATTCAATAAAATATCAATTGCCAAATATTCAAATCCTATTAATAATATAACTAGGAAAATAGCAAAAATTGTAAAAAGTATAGTTTTTACTTCTCTCCTCCACAAATATGGTTACAAATCGCATCGTTCAATTGATTTCGACGAAATTTGGGATAGAGGTATGTCTTAGATTACTTGGTGTACCTGAAAATATCAATACGATACAACCATGTCAAAATAGAGGATATGGGAATTTTTTCTCTGTAAACACTTCCACAATCACTGTTTAACCGTTTTGATATGAGAATGTTGTAGAGGATATGGGAATTTTTTCTCTGTAAACACTTCCACAATCACTGTTTAACCGTTTTGATCAAATTTGACAAATAGAAATATCCTTCGTCCTTTAAAGTCCTCTGAAAATTTTGTTCCAATCGGGCTAAAATCTAGGGGTGTAACTGAAGAAGATTCTTTTTTTCTAGAAACTTTTCTATAAATCACATCGTTTAACTGGTTTCGACTAAATTTTAAGCTTAGCTGTTTATCATGCGATTTAATGCGCATTGATAATTTCATTCAATTAAGGCCAAAATGAAGAGAATAGAGTGTACTTTCATTGCGAATATCTTTAACAGGTTATATTGTTTAACTGATTTTTGCGTTGAATTACTATATCGTCGTTAGAACAACATTTCGGAGAAATGGTTTATATTTAAACAAACAGATATCCAATCATAAACATCTATGTAAAAAATAAGACAAATGCAAGCAATTAGAATATTTGTTACAATGCAAATGCGGCTACTTGATTGACGATTTATGGAAATAAAGTAATAACGTTAACCATTGCGTATTTAAATTGTAACAACTATTCCTAATTTTTAAGAAATTACGATATTTCTTATAATTTAATTGCTTATTTTGTTTTTTACTTATTAGACGTTTTGACTGGATTGCAGTTATCTAAACAAGTTAATAATATGACTAGATTTTGTAAAAATTTTTAGTACTGTTGCATTTAAGTCTCACTAATCTCTGAAAACATATACAGCTGACTGGAAATGAAGATTAAAATATAATTGATTTTATTCAATTGGATTATGATAATTATCTACCTAGATACTAGTTTGTAGATTATGTCGATAAAATTAGATTTTCAATGCAGTATCTTAGAATATTTCTTTTCTGAATATCTATAAACTAAATATTACGATACTTTTTTAAAATATTGGTGTTGCAACAAAATTTTGTAGGATCCTTCCTGAAATAAAAAAAAAGAATTTAAAATTTTTATTTTTCTTTATTATATACAGTACTTGAAGATCTTCCTTTAAATAAATCTGTAAACAGTATTCCAATGTAGATGTATGAATTACTATTTTTCAATTGATATAACAAAATATTTTCGCAACATAATTGCAAGAATTATAAATATCAGTATTTGTTTTCTTCTTTCTTACTGCAAAAAATGATATTTTCGTGATCGTTAATATATTTTTTTATACATGATATTTATTTACAGTATTACACATGTATTAACATGAAAGTAAATCAGAAAATTGAAAAAATAAATTTAAAAATTGGCCTCGATTTTCTGATTTATCTGACTAAAGTGAATTAATTTATCAGTATTAAATATTCCTCTTGAATAAATTTGAAATTAAATTATTAATATTTATTTAGTATTCCTTTGAATAATGTAAAAGTTATTTATTCATTTGTATACAAAATTTAAATAAAGTTTCAATTGAAAAGATATTCCAAATAATGAAAAAGAAATAAATACTTATATAGATTAAATTAAGAGTATTTACTTTCTAAGTTAAAACAAATGTATATTCTGAAGAATATTAAATTACTTTTACTCAATTTAACGAGATAAATTTTTAAAAATTATTAGAAAAAAAAAAGAAGTTAGTTGTTACAAGAATAAATAATTGTTATAGCATAATTTAACAAAATTCTTCTAGTAGCAGTTTTTACATTGAATATACAAAGACATGTAGATTTGTGAATTGCCTATCATAGTATTCAATTGCATATCACATATCTTTGCTATTATCAGAACAATTTTACTAAATTAGATTACCATAACTTGCTCTAATAACAACTATCCTCATCCTTTCATATGCAGAAAAAATGTATCAAAATAAATTATCATCAAAATATCAAAATTACAATATAAATTAAATTAAAAACTCATTTACATATTTTGAATATCATTTATTCATAAGAAAGACTTTTTTATTTAACATTTGTACTCAATGAATGATGCTGTGTTTCGTTACACCAAAGTTGAATTATTATTATTTTAATGAAAGTTTAACTTTAGATTATTATTAAAGAAAATCAATAAAATTGAAATTTACAAAATATTGATTAAAGTGCAAACTTAAAAATTTCGTGATTCTTGGCACGATTTCTCTTTTATACCGAAAATATATATCGAAATTATAATATTTTTACATGCCAGCTGGCATGTAATACAAACATTACTGTCGTTACTATATTTTATAAATTACTTTATAAAATTTGAAGAAAAAGTTTCTATACTGATTTATTCTGCACAGATTTATTTTGTAAATGCTTGACTATTATTATTATTATTATTAATCTTAATTTAATTAATTAATATTTATAATATATTTATTTGATTATTTTTTATATGCATTTTAAAAAAATTCTGATATATTTTATTTCTATTTGAAAATTATCGATTATTTTATTCATTAAGAATATTTTTAGAGATATTTTTCTCACAATTCATTAGTATAAAAGCTTTCAAATTCGGAAATGGAAATTTTATATGGATTTATTTGGTTTTAACTGTAGTTTTGTAAATAAAACTTCTTATAAAACAAAAAATAAAACCGTTATAGACACTCTACATCAGTGAATATGGTGATTCACAATTCCATTAATCCACCGAGGATTCCCTCGTCCATCGATAAGTCAATTCGCCCTTGACTAAACCAAAGTTATCTAGCAACATGGAAATAAAAAAAAATTTAAAGAATTATATAAATGCGTAATTATTTAATAAATATTATCGATGCAGTATGAGTTTAAATAATATAAATATTATCTTGTTCTAAATTATATCAATATCTTTGCCAAAGAATAAAATTTCTAGAAAAATTAATTCGCCATTTAATTTTTCTAGCAAATAAAGTTTAATGGAGACTAGAATTGTGACTATTTTTATTTATCAATTTTTTAGAATAAAGATTAAATGTTTTAATTTTAAATCTTCAAATATTTGATTGGTCGAATGTTTGATACCCATCTTTATAAATTTTTTTATGAAAATATATATCTGTTTATTTAGTAAAAATTCTATTTTATTTTTTTCATAGACAATGTCAAAATGTGTCTTTATGTGCAGGAAGTTATAACAGATACTATAACATAGTAAAAATTAAAATTACATTTATAGAATTTAAAGTTTCATATAACATACTACCTAGTATATTTTTATAGATAATTTCAATCATCTTCATTATATTCTAATGCACAGTCAATGCAAACATAATATGCTTCATTAATTGCACATTTAATAATTCCGAATGTTTACAAGTAAACATTTTTATTCACTTCATCTGTAAGAATATGGGCTTACACAAATAACGTAACAACTTATCCTTTCAAAAAATATAACAACTAGTCCCAAACTATATCAAATTAGTACAGTTGCATTCTATTCAATAAGTATAACTATAAAAATGATAATTACTATATACACAATATATTATCATTATATATACAGTCAAACCTGTTTTTATGCGGTCGGTTTTTGTGCGATATTTTTTTTTTGTATATACACAATATATTATCATTATATATATTGTATAATGGTATAATGATATATATGTTACCGTCAAAACCCGATATTAGTTAAAATCCGATTTGTCTAGTTGAACTAGTTTGAACAAAGCCCGTTCGTGAATACTAGTATTAACCCTTCAGTACTAGAATTCACTAAGACATTTTAGGGAAAACTGGAATTGACAGAAAAATTGCTTTGTTTGCCATTATTTATAGTTTTTACTAGTTAAAAGCAGATAGTTAAAGGCGTTTCGATTTGTTTTCAGTTTATGAAAAACCAAGCTTTTCATTCTAAAACAAAACAGTCGCCCTATCGAGCCATGTTCGGGTTAGACCCAAGAATAGGACTCGCGACTTCAGCATTCCCATCAGATGTTCTCGAATATATTAAAGATGAGGATGAACTTCAGAGAGTCATCGAGATGAATGCGCCACAGAACGAAGTATGAGACCTCTGCTGAAGAAGAACATGAGACTGGTCCTAGTGGAATTTACATTGCATCAGCTATGAGAGAAGCTCACGAAAATTTGTCTAAATAGGCGAAGAAAATGAAATGTATTTCCGATGCCACCCATAAGTAGAAGATAATGTCTTAATCCTCCCAATCGCGGATATGGACAAAACCAAGGAAGATTTTCGAAATATCATCGGAGTTGTGCTGGAAAAATTAAGATCTGCACAAGATCGGAATGGATCGGAATGTGGCTAAATTATGTTACAGATAGATTTTGTGTCTTTTATGTATTTGTTACTATTTAGAGAATGTCCAAAATATGATTATAAAAAAAATCTGCATAAGATCGGAATGGATCGGAATGTGGCTAAATTAAGTTACAGATAGATTTTGTGTCTTTTATGTATTTGTTACTATTTACAGAATGTCCAAAATATGATTATAAAAAATATCTTTTGCAGATCGGAATTTGACATTTCCCAGGAAAGTTCCTGATGCCCGAAGAGGTACCAGATACAGATATTTCTTTGAGGACGACAGCTAGGAGACCGGTGATGGCACAACAGGGGTTCACACGTTGTGTCTGTGAGAAAGGTTGCATTTCGAAAAGATGCTTGTGCAAGAAGAAAGGAATTCTCTGCAACTCTAAATATCATAACAGTTTTCCATGCGGAAACAAATAATGTACATCATAAATATATTTCTTCTGTAAATTTCAGTTACAATGTTCATAAATACATTTCTTTTGTAGATTTCAGTTGCTAGGTTTTTATTTTTTCCCCTAACGCAAGATTGCACGATTAGGAAGATATCAGGCTTATTCTCGTAAAAGAAATTTTAGGTAATACGAGTTTTCACTAGTCATATCGAGTTTTAACCAGAGAAATTTTAGTGAAAACCAGAAGTTTCGAGTTTTCACTATACTCCGTCTCAACCTCAACTGATAGTGACGTCAGAAAAGACGTCATTAACCCAATGCCACCCATACCCCTGTTGAAGTAGAAGATAATGTCTTAATCCTCCCAATCGCGGATATGGACAAAACCAAGGAAGATTTTCGAAATATCATCGGAGTTGTGCTGGAAAAATTAAGATCTGCACAAGATCGGAATGGATCGGAATGTGGCTAAATTATGTTACAGATAGATTTTGTGTCTTTTATGTATTTGTTACTATTTAGAGAATGTCCAAAATATGATTATAAAAAATATCTTTTGCAGATCGGAATTTGACATTTCCCAGGAAAGTTCCTGATGCCCGAAGAGGTACCAGATACAGATATTTCTTTGAGGACGACAGCTAGGAGACCGGTGATGGCACAACAGGGGTTCACACGTTGTGTCTGTGAGAAAGGTTGCATTTCGAAAAGATGCTTGTGCAAGAAGAAAGGAATTCTCTGCAACTCTAAATATCATAACAGTTTTCCATGCGGAAACAAATAATGTACATCATAAATATATTTCTTCTGTAAATTTCAGTTACAATGTTCATAAATACATTTCTTTTGTAGATTTCAGTTGCTAGGTTTTTATTTTTTCCCCTAACGCAAGATTGCACGATTAGGAAGATATCAGGCTTATTCTCGTAAAAGAAATTTTAGGTAATACGAGTTTTCACTAGTCATATCGAGTTTTAACCAGAGAAATTTTAGTGAAAACCAGAAGTTTCTAACAAATGTAGTGAATTCTAGTATTGACTAGTTAATACTAGTATTCACGAACCACGACAAGGTGGAGACGCCATCGAGGGAGAATTTCGGGTTTTGATGGTAACATATATAAAATATATATATATATATATAATTATGCAATTAAATATATTGCAACCATATCTTTAGTCAATTCTATAATATCATACTTCAAAATATCTGATAATATTTTACTTTTCACGTAAAAATATAATTATTTTAATAATTCAAAACAGAATAATTCTATAACAACGAAATGATATCAAATAATTCAACAAATATTGTAGTCACTTGTTAACTATCTGAGTACTTCTAGTAGAACTGTTTTTAATTTATAAATAAGTTTGCTTCTTATCACAACTAGCGTTGGTCAACAAACAGTAAAAAAAAAGCTTTGCATTAAAAAAGAAATAAATAAATAAATTTATTTAAAAATATCTAACCAGAAGAATTACAGAATAAAGTAAAATTGCTTTGTTAAAATTATCCTCCAGCTATTGCAGATGCGACAATAATTCCTTTTGTGCAACTTCAGCAATTACTTTGATATGTTTGCAAGCTTATTATTTCGTTCTCTCTCTTTCAGACAGCTCAGACATTCTTTCTAAATATAACAGAATTGTCGGTCATATTCCAGTTGCACGACAGCGGTAAAAATAATTTTTTTCTTATCGTAAATCAAAATACTTTACGGTATAATAATAACTTTCATATTAAAAATATCGAGATGAATTATTATTATGGTTAAAACATAATTCATCTAGTATTACTCCTATCACCATAGAACTATAAGTATCAAGTTCTACGAAGATATTTTACCGTTAATCTTTTACCAACAGGCAGTAATTAAAGTACTGTGTATTTAAAAATCTTACTTTCATATTGTTTAAATATAAGTATAATATGATAGTAAGTTAAAATGTTTATTTTAAAAATTTTGTCAATTTTATGAAAAATATAAAAATATTAATTTATTAAATTAATATTTATTTTAAACTTTCAATTCGATTTTAAATAATTGTTTAATGAAGTAAAATTAAATGAAAATATACCAGTCGTCTTGTAACTTGGCTGATATATTTTCATTTAATTTTTTTCAGTACAATGTTAATCATACTAATACAATTAATTAATTGCTAATAGCAAACAACTAAATGAAAATTTTTAAATAAATTCGAAATGTCAGTTAAAACTTAATTATTTATTATAGACAAAATTTAGAGTTAAATAGAAAAGTTTGTTATTTTATTTCTTCGATATATTCTTTATATTACATATATGTGTTCAATATCTTAATGTAACGCATGAAGTTGTAATGTAAGCATATCTTACCCTGGTTAGTTCACTTTAATACATAAAATTCTTTATCTTTTAAGCTGAATTTGAACTCTGATATTCTTTGAAAATTATATGAACAGATAAGCAAACAGATCTTATGTAAGTTTTGATAACCAATGATTGTTTTTTTAGAAGCAATCATTTAAAATTTGTAAAATTGTTTGGATTATTTTCTTAAAATTATTGTAATTGAGATAACGTACGTATGAGTGTACTTAATTTATTATAACAGTTTTAACATTAAGGAAATATATCGTGTTAATATTAGTAATTAATTAATGACAGAAGGATTCCAATCATTTGTAATAAACTTATAAGGAAGAGTTATTGTTAACTTTCGTTCAAAACTTGAATTCCAATCATTAATTTAAAATGTGTTCAAGCATGTTGATATTTTTCATGAAGAACGTGTATGAAACAAATAAAATGATTAATCATGTATGTAATAAAGATATTATGAATATTATTTTTCTGTAAACTATGCGAATTTAATATATAAAATAATTTTTCTGAGGACATATTTGTATAAAAATTATGTATCTTTGGAAAAATTAATAACTTTCTTACTAAATATTATAAATGCTACTTGGTAATTTATAAAATAAGGCTCTCCTCTAGAAACGAACATAAATCGTACGTAAGTTTTGTTTGTAAATAGAGTTGTTCGTAACTCAGGTATTACTGTTATTTTGTCTCCAAAAGTATTTAAATAGTTTTGTATACTGTATATTGTAATATATCTCACAATTGGACGAATTAAAAGTTTCTTATTTCACAGATTTTAATGAAAAGTTCCGAATACAAAACGAAGAATGCTCCAAAAGTATTTTAAATAGTTTTGTATACTGTATATTGTAATATATCTCACAATTGGATGAATTAAAAGTTTCTTATTTCACAGATTTTAATGAAAAGTTCCGAATACAAAACGAAGAATTTTTGGTGTAATCACTGCCATCTTGAAATAACTTTATAATTTTATATTATATTGATTGCTAGAGCATTTTAATAACATTACTTAAAACTATTGAAGAGTTTTTGAAATTTTGTGAAATAAGAAAATGAAATTTCACGTTCGTAAGTACGAATGTTGGTAACTAGAGGAGCGCCTGTACAAATAAAAATATTTTAAACTTCTATTTGTTACGAATTAATTATAGTTTATTATTAAAATTAATTTATAATTTTGCATTTATTTTGTTTATTGTTATAAGAATTTTACCTATTATTAATCAGAAAACATAAATTCCAGTATCTACTATTGATGGCTTTTGTAGTGAATCAAATTGATCTTAATTTATATACTATTGATAATTTTTTTCTGTATTTTATGGAAATAAAAAAATATATATTCAATCACAATTTTTTTCCTTCAGAAATTTTATGCAGAATAGTCCTTTCTTACCACTTACTTTTAGTTGAACTAATATAGTATGTACGAATTTTAGCTTTTTGATAGATTTTTTTTTAATTATATATTAAACATAGCTATCATGCATCATTAAATGAGTACAAACATATATTTGAAAACATTTAAAGTTGAACTAATTGAAATTGAAATATTCAGATTTGATGATTTCATTGTTGAAAATGAAAATTATTTGAATTACTTGTAACTTAATTAAATTTTGTTCAAGAGAAATCTGGAACATAATTTTATATTGAAATTCTATCGAAGATAAATAATAAAATGAAAAGCTAGATGAAAAATTGGCTTTTATCACTATTTTCAATTTATTGTGAAACACTTTTCTCTTAATAATAAAGTATATATTCTATCCTAAAATTTATTTTCTTGTAAATTATAGCATTTTAATATCTTGTCAATAAAAATAAAACTTTAGTTCTCTTTTTACAAAAATATATTTTATTTTACTCAAATTTTCAATATATTCTATATTAAATTTTTAATTTTTTACGAATAACTGCATTAATATATGATAATGCACCCTTTATTGATATATATGATGAAAAATAAAAAAATACTAAGATCTTTCAGAATCTTCATTTTAAGAACTCTTTTACATTGAATAATCTAAAACCATTAGCAAATTCGCAAACATTAATGATGATATATTCTATATTAATATCATATTATATCAATAATTTAATTAGCCTTATAGTTTTTATTATGATAACAAATGCCATTACTAAAAGAAACCCGCATAAGAAATTGCATATATTAAATAATAAGAAATAAAATTGATTATATTCAATTTCTCTCTTATGTAAAAAATTCTAAACATGCTGTTTATATTTTATGCCTGTATTAATATAAATCATATATGGAGAACGAAACTATCGTATAAGATTTTCCATTTAAATTTATATTTTTATTAATATCTATGGTAATATTTGTATACACTAACTGAATAAATTATTATTATTATTTTAATTATTTTATAGAAAATGCGAAATACATATCTGATACATCACATATAATAAATTACAAATTATATGTTATGTAATTTCAGTACACAAAAAAGATTGTACAAAAATTTTGTTATAAGAAGCCTTTAGCAAAAATTACAAATATACAAGAATTTTTAATTTTTTTTTTATTTCAAACTACTTGATTATTAGCTTCATACAAATTTTTTAATTTAATGGGATTTATAACTAGCATGTTTATCAGCTGACGACAAATAAAACAACAGAAGATTTGTATTTTTGCAATAAACTCGAGTTGTAAACTTCATTCTATAATATTTGACTTTTCTCACAAACACACTAAAAAACGAAAATTGAAAAAAGTGATAACAGAGAATGAGAGAACTTGCAAAAGTTTAAATAGTAAAAAAGAAAAAGAAATAGGAAGTGTAAAAAGATAAATTGAAAACTTTCTTCAACAAAAGATAAAAACATTTATATGCTTTGATGAAATATTTACATTAAATAGGAGGAACAAGTTAGAATATATAGTGTAAAATGTGGACTCATTAGACTTCTGCTGGAAATAATCTGATTTATCTAACTGCGATTCCAAAAGTTTTAGCAAGTTTATTTTTCTGCGATAAGATCTACTTTTCCCAGCAACATCTTCAACAAACTGTACATTTTTATGAAAAATAGTTTTAATATCACAATTTTTTTCTGAGTCCTAGAAAAATTTAATTTTCTAAAAATCGATTTTATTAATTCTTCTTGTGACACATTTAAATAGTTATATTGATATATAATGAAACTTTCTGACAGAATTCATAAAAACTTATTTTTATTTACATTTAAGTTTGCAACAGGCCACAGCTGTCGTTGCAACTTACTCAAACTGAGGACAATTTGCATTTGTATAGCTTTCTTTAAATGTTCAGTTAAACTTTACTGAACATTCATATATATATATTTAAAAAAAAACAGTAGGTGATATGTGATCATAAATAAAACGGATAAGAAATTATGTCATTAAATTTACAATAAAGCATGTGTTCAACTGAATTTTGTTGTAACATATCTCGATCTCATGTTATAATAATGTCTAATTTTGGTTATTAAAAAATATTTAAATTTGAAGATTTACGATGTTAAATTATAAATCGATTTTTGGCATTGAAAACAAAAAATAAAAAAGTATTGAATGAATAGATATCAAATTTATAGTGATTGATACAATCATTTTCTATTAAATAAACTTAAAATCCGATTTGTGTTAAGCATTAGAAATTCATTTAATAGAATGAAATAAAATCGAAAGCAGGTTTTGCAAATTCTGTCAAAATTTCCGAACGTAGCAGTTTAAATTTGTCACAAGAAAAATTAATAAAATTGGTTTTAGACAGTTAACTTTTTTTTTTTACTGTCAGTCAAGGAAGGAACACTAGTATTAAAGCTATTTCTCAAAATAGATGTACTGTAATTTACTTGAAGATATCACCAAAAAAAAGTAGATCTTATCGCAAAAAAAATAAATGACAAGTCAGATAAGGAAAGAATACTTAAACAAGTTTCTTTGTCTCTCTTTTCTTTTTTTTACCATAGGAAATAAATAGGAAATTTATATTTTTTGGTGTATTTTGGCAGTTGGAATTTCATTTCTAGCTTTCTGTAATGTTTTATATATATATATATTTTTAAATTTTATGAAAACTTAAGAAAAGATCGGAAGATTTATAATTTTTTATATTTATTTTTATAAATAAATATTAAATTATATTAAATTATTAAAAAAAAAATTTATTAAATTATAAATTTATATAATATTTAAAATATAATTAAATTTTTATTTTGGATTTTTTATATGATTATTATCGAAATTCTATACCAACTATTCTAATAAATTACAAACCGATATTAATTTTGAAAAATTATGAGTTTCGAAACCTATATAATATATATTTATAAAGAAAGTATTAGGTTGCTTTATTGATGATATACAGTACTTGTATAAATACTGTAAAATGAATAATATTCGAGTAAGCCATATTATTATCTTATTTAAAAACTTAATATTTCCTTTATAGGCTTATATATTTTTAAAGAAGGGAATATCTGTCATTTAATTCGGAATTTATTAAAACAAAACTGTTTTGTTAAATTAACTTTATAAGAAAAAATATAGTAGATAGTAACCCATCTTATATGAGATACTGGAATTCAATACTCAACCAATTTAAAATTTATTGTCCTACTAACCAGTAAAGTTAAAATAAAAATAAGCACTATATTATACAGCTAAATCATTTAAAAACAAGAATAAACTTAGAAAATAAAATTTGATAAAGCAATTTATTAAATTTCTTCTTCCATGATATAGAATTTCGGATGATCACAAAAAATATTACATTTAATTATTACAAAAAAATAAATTAATCTATATAAAGTTAAAACCGATATATCGTTATATTCCTCACATTATGCTGACTCTTTGAGGTAAAAATGATAATTTCTTTACTTCTATATGATAAAAAATAATAATTCTTAAATATTTACAAATTTTTAATTGCTGTATTACCTTTATAATAAAGATTATTATGATATTCTGTTATCTCTATATCATATTTATGTGTATTATTGTCATATAACATAAACATATAAAATATCAAATTTAATTAAGAGCTTTATTATTTAATCTTATTGCAGTATATAAAAATATGATAAGTTTATTATTGGTTTAACGATATCATTAGTTAGAAATAATTAATAGTTATTCAGAAAAGTTAAAATTTCTAAAATATTTCACAAAGTACACAATGCTGTACTATATTTATGAATTATTTCATTTCATTGTTCTCAATCGTATCACTTCATATAAGCAAAATCAGAAAATTTTCAGGAAAAATATGCTATCAAAACATTCCAATGAATTTAATATTTAATGCAGTTTTAACATAAATTGCTTTTTATAATTTTTCGTAAAATTAATTACGCAAATTTACTGTTAAATTACAACATTCTCGCATTTCTCGGTTTTTAGGCTCTTGTATTTTGGAATAAATAGAATATTTCCTGGACTTGACATATCGATTTGACTTTATAGATATTCTAGGATCTAGGAGCTTATTATTTTTATCTGTTAATATCTAAATTTATTATCTATATCCAGAAACGTGCAAAGATATTTGAGGCGTTGTTGCGAGAAAATAGAGACCCTCTTTATTTTAGCACCTGGATCCCCACAAGTAATAAAAAAATATATAAAAAATTCCAGAGAAAAAAATAAGCAATAAATAAATTATAAATCTTAGAAATTATGAATTTTTCATAGATGATTTTCCATATCTAGAAAAGCTCACAATTTTCATATTTACGCCATTTTAATGAAACAAAAATTCAGAAAACAATTAATAAATGGATTAAAAAATAATTTATAAATTTCGAATTATTAATTTAATAATATTTTCTTTTAAAGATTTCCAAGATTTAGAATTTTTACAAGAATTTGAATTTTCTAAGCTCAAAAAGATGCTACAATTGAATAGTAAGAAATAATAATAAAAAAAATCTATTTGAATAAAGATGTAATTGGTGATACAATAATTAATTAATACCAATAATAATACTGAAATAAAAAAAAGTGAAATAATAAAATTTCCAAACTTAAGATTTCGAAAAATCTTTTAAGTTTGGAAATTTAGCTGCTTTAGAAACTTAGAAAACTGAAAATAAGTATCAAAACTACCGACATGTTTATTTTGTTTTGATGTTGAAAATGACTTAGCTAATGTAAATCCCATCAAAAACATCTCATATGTAAAAAAATAAGCCAAGTACAGTATTACCACAGTGAATTCTGTTTAATTGGGACAAATCTCAAAGAACAGAAACTAAACTAATAAACTAATACATAATTTAATGCTTAATTGAGACAGTAGCAGAAAAGGAATTTTCAATTTTTGATATATTAAAGGGATATTTCGAAAGTATTGCAACACTACATACACTAATATTTGTTGTGTGGTTTCTTAAAAAAAATCCTTATATAAAAATTATAACAACATTTTATTGTGTATTGGTAATTTTTCAGGTATATCTTTCTACAAGACAATACAGACTAACACGTAATTTTTCAGGTTAAACTTTTCTACAAGACAATACAGACTAACACAATGGATTGGGTTGTTTCTTCACGTCCTATTACATACACATTGTCGACACACTGTCACCGCACTAATATAAACACCCATTCTTTAGTAAAATTATAAGTAAATATCATTGTTGATAAATAATAATACTGTATTCGACAACACTAGCGTGATGAGAATCGGTTATCTCCAATATTATATTCGGCAACACTATCATGATGATAATCAGTTATCTATCGTCGTGCGTCTGGCAAATGTGCGTCTACTTAAGAGTCTACTGTTACTGTAGCTAGCGATATTCATTTACAGTGTTGATTTTATTTAAAATTTTTAAATCTTTGCCAAGATGCCAAGAAATGAAATTGTAAAATTTATCGTGTATGTATTATTTTTTTAGTCAAGAAAGGATTTTACACTTTTGAGTAAAATTGCTTTGCTGGTTAAAATTAAAAGCCAGCCATTTAAACAAGCCATCATAGACTCGCTGATATAAACCAAAATCTACCATAGTGCGTCTCCTATAACAGCAAAATCAATTGCATGAGGAGTAGGCATTACAGAAAGAAATTCTGGGAACATCCAAATGAAAGCATGATGGAAAGGATACAGAAGTTGAAGAAGCATTAGATCAATGGTTTTCTGTAGTTAGCGAGCGAGATGTGAATATCAGAGGAGATCGGTAAAAAAGTAAGCATTAAAATAGGTACCTAATTATTATTTTTTTTGCCTTTTATTTGTTTACCTACGAATTATATATTTTATTTTAGAATTTATTATTACTTCATTTAATTGGGCCAAAATGGCTTAGGTCCCAATGTGTCCCAATTAAGCAGAAGTATATAGTAAAATAAAATGGAAAACAATTAAGGAAATACCAATTATAATAAATTACAAAATTATCTTACCCTGCTTGTGATATAGCTTTGCATGGAATTTGATAATCATGTTCAGCCTGTTAATAAATTAATTTTTAATATATTCTTGCTTTAAATTTTTCTATATGATAAAAAAGAAATATTGATATTAAAAAAAATCAAAAAAATGATTTATTTAATGTTTGTTATAGATTTTTTAAATGTTTGCAATTAAATGATTTTGTATACTCAATTAAAACTTGTATGAATGGCATAGTATACAAATGTGTTATGTATATTTTTGTATTCCCTACAGCTGTTGAATTTTAAATATTTTGATCACTACAAAGCATTGACAGTAATGTCTAACAAAAATAGTCAATCAAAGATTTTTAAATCACATTTTTGTAGAATTATTATTTTTATACTTAACACATTTGTGCATTATACCATAAATATTAAATCTAAAGATAAATTAACATTAATACAAGTATCCCTCAGTTTATGAAGCTTATTGGGACATTACAAACTGTTCATTAAATGAAAATATGTAAATTAAAACTCATTTCCCATAAAGAACACAAACTAGCTCAAAATAAGTAAAAGATAATTGTTTAATTGTAAAACATACACACAAGAGTGCTTTTGACTTAAAAAAGATTAAAAAAGAAATGGAATGACAGTCAAAATTTAAAAACATATAATTCTTTAGCATTTTGCATTTTAGTAGTTGCTTACTGATTTATTAAACTCATCTGCATGAACTTTTCATATTTTAGTTTTGATCTTAACAATTTAATAACTTTTAATAATAAATTGTATTTCATTATTATTTTATTATTTTAATTATGTTAAATTTTATATATATTTCAGTTTTAATAATAATTAATCTTTTTGTATATACAACGAACTACTGTTGCCATGATAATGTCACTCCAATACTAAAGAATTGCATGTTTTTAAATTTTGATTGTCATTCTATTTCCTTTTCTATCCTATATTATGCACCTACTAATGCTGACTTAAGTCAAAATCACTCTAGTTATATACAGGGTCGTGCAGGTAAATCCGGACAAATTTATCGCACGAATTTTCGCTATTTCTGTTTTGGCGGGAATTTGGCTATACTTGCACGTGACATGATAGTGACCCTGGTAGAGAGTAGGCATTCACAAAATGGCCGCCAAGTCATCAGCACGTGCAGAGCACGATCGGAAAGTGGCTATACTCGATTCTCTTCGCGCCGGAAAGTCGCCGCGAGAAATAATCGAGTAGTTCGGTTACAAAAAGACGCAGGTTTATGACCCAGCGAAGAAGTTCAGGGAGTCTGAGACGGAGGAAGTTATTCCTGACCGGGTCAAACATCGAAAGCGGTCTGACTAAGAGGAGTGACGAATTTGTTGCCGATTTGATCGAGTGGCGATTTGTCGCCGATTTGGATCGAGTGGCGATTTGTCGCCGCAGTCGCCCATATCATTGGTCGCCCGAGTTGTGGCCTCCCTCAAGCCCCGACTGCAATCCCCTTGACTATTACGTGTAGGGGTGTTGTCGAATCAAAGGTCAACGAAAACCACCGTAACAGCAAAGACTCCCTGAAAGCTTCCATTGTCGAGGTCCTCTCGGTCTAACAAGGTCATGACCTTGTTAGACCGAGAGGAGTGAAGCGTGCGTGTCAGAGTTTCCGGACCCGCGTTGTAGCATCATATCGCGACTACATAGAATAACTGCAATAGTAAATAATGTAAATATGTTTTTATGTAGTTTTCTTTATAATAAATTTATTTTTTCTTGCAATTTTGTCGTTTTTAATTACATCGCGATTAGTCCGGATTTATCTGCATGACTCTGTATAAGTTTTACAATTAAATAATTATCCTGTATTTTGAGTTAGTCTGTATCCTTTATTCTTGTATTTTAAAAGTAGATTGTATCCAAGTTACTCATTTTCCATTAATTCTAATGTAAAAATTTTTAACTGGTTCTTGAATACCAGAAAGTTACCACTCTTTTATCTATTAATATAAATATAATTATGTATTAGATTGATGCATAATTCTGTAGCATTCTGATTTGGCCTAGCAACACTGCATTGCTGTCATTTGTTTACCGTTTTTACATTGTCACTGTTTACTTTGGAGTGTTGTCTTGTGGAATACGAGCTGTCAGCGAGATTGTTACAAATGATTGTTATTTCTTCGCTGTTGAAGATGGAGTGTCAGATCGAGAAAAACAAATATTTCCGACATATTCTGCTGTACGAGTTTAACCAAGGTTCAAGTGCAGTAAATGCGGCTAGGAACATCAGTGAAGTGTACAGAACTAATGCCATCAGTGAAAGCACAGCAAGGAAATGGTTTTCTTGTTTTAAAGCGAATCAGTTTGATTTGCATGATAGAAGACGCACAGGAAGACCATCCGATTTTGATGAGGAACATTTAAACAGTTTGATCCACAAAAATCCACATCAAACAACCAGAGAATTGGCTAGTGTGATGGAATGTGACTAAGCAACCATCGTTCAATATTTGCATTCCATCCAAAACTGCTCTCCAAACTTGGATTGATGACTTCCTAAACTCAAAACCAACAGATTTCTACAAACGGGGGATCCAAAAACTACCCCAATGTTGGCAGGAAGTTATTGACAATGATGGAGATTACATTGCTGAATAGTTGCTTGCTTGATTTGGTCAAATTTTTAATTGAATTTCATAAATAAAACACTAAACAAACAAACTTAACAAACCTATATTTAAAATGCTACGAAATTATGCATCAACCTAATATATTATAATATACTAGTTTACAATAGATATTATCTGTTTAATCTATTACTTGCCATTCAACTTTGAATTTCAGAGCTGCTAAAGTACCAACTGATCTTTGAAATTAAATCTAATTTTCTAAACTTGCCAATCACTGTGACTTTGTTTAGCAGTTAAAAATTTTCAAATTTTCAACAAATATTGTCTTAAATTTAAGCAATTCTCAAAAATCTTCATTCTACTAAATTATTGGCAAAAGTAAATCCAATTTTCTGAAAATTAGAATTGATGTTTCAATTCTATTTATTACAAATTCTTTAATTATTGATTTTATTATGACAATCATTTTAATAAAACTAATAAACACAAATACAGTTTAATTATTTAAATCATTACATTGGTTAGATTTAGAATTTAGATTTTTTATCATCTTTCAATAAAGCAACAAAATACAATCATTTTTCAAATTTTAACACAGATTAAAAAAAATATATCAGAAATTTTATACATATGGAATAATATATAATCATTGTTTTATAAAGTTAAATAGTATTATATAGTTGCAAACTTTGAAAAATTAACACAGTAATACCCTGGAGTTATGTAATAGGTGAGACTGGGAAGCATAACATAAATCGAAAATTATGTAAGACAGGTACCTACAGATTCCAAAATCTAATTTCAGGTACATATGTATTAGGTTTTTAAATGGTTCTTTATTAACAAGAAAACAACAAATTATAAAAATTTATAATATGTAGTTGTAATTAAAGACTCTTAATCAAAATCAGCAAATGAAATCTACATACTGTATTTATATATGCACTGTGTAACTATGAAACAAATAAGTGGGCGATGGGGCAGGATAAGAAGTTATATATCTCCAAATTTATGTAAGTTGGGGTATTACTGTACATTAAAATTGATATTAATATTCGTATCATTAGTATCATAATTAATATTCATATCATTAGTATATGCCAAGTGCTTGATTCAAAATGGTTCTTTATTAACAAGAAAACAACAAATTATAAAAATTTATAATATGTAGTTGTAATTAAAGATTCTTAATCAAAATCAGCAAATGAAATCTACATACTGTATTTATATATGCACTGTGTAACTATGAAACAAATAAGTGGGCGATGGGGCAGGATAAGAAGTTATATATCTCCAAATTTATGTAAGTTGGGGTATTACTGTACATTAAAATGGATATTAATATTCATATCATTAGTATCATAATTAATATTCATATCATTAGTATATGCCAAGTGCTTGATTCAATGCTGGATCCTTTAGTGAAAGCAAAAGCCACTTTTGTCTTAAAATCAATGATATACAAAGTAAATTTGACATATCTGATAGAATCAGTGATGAAAATAAGCAAGAAAATCACTGATTTAAACAAATTACAACAGATAATTGATTGATGATCAAATAGTTTCTTTAAAAAATGAAAATTTTCTTTGCAAAACAAAAATGTGTTATAGATTTATACACTTTTTTTAAATTGGAAATTCATTAACCAAGGGTTTGTAATCTGAGGGATGCCTGTAGATAAATAAAAGAAATATCCATATTTGTTTGAAATTTATCGCAATATCTGTTAATTTTCAAAACAGATATCCTCGTGATTTCTTTTAATCTTCCTGTAGTTTTTACCACATAATCAGTTAAACTTTAACTGATAGTGGTTTAAAACAGGAATTTTTAAACACTATACAGTCAATCCCTGATTAATGTAGATCTGACATGCATGGATATGTACTTATGTAAGATTATTTTTAGGTAACTAGTCAGGCCCACATCTGGACCCATCCAGAAAAACTAGAAGCATGGAACTCAGTATTCAATCCAGATCCTCCAAGATGATAAGCAATTGCTTTACTGTGTGATCTATGTGCTTCTTCTTTAATATAACTATTTTTAGAGTATTTAAAGTGTGCACAATTACATAATTCTGATATTCTAGTATTATATAATGTATGCTCTCAAATACATATATTTTGACTTACATAAAGTTTTGCAGAATGATCCACCTACATATCTCAGAGATTGCCTGTTTTATTAATGTCTAAGCAATAAATATATTTACATTAAAAGTTTTAAAGGAAAAAATATATATATAAATCAAGCTTTTGTAAAATTTCATATTTAAACTTTTTAAAGTAAGAATTAAACATTAACCTGATGTCCATATTCAATCAATATTATATTTAATGGAAGATTCTTTAAAACTTCAACATTATTCAAAAATCCATTTATGCAGATTAGCAAAGTAATTCTTGAAGGAATTGACAGAAGTTTCCAAAGGCTTGTATTAGTATTTTTTTTATATAATTCCAAAATCATATTAGCTAATACAGGACCTATATGTAGTTTTCTAGGGAGAAAAATAATTTTAATTTTTAACAAAATTATCTTGAAATATTAATTTATCATTTGATATTTACAATTTTTATTTTTAAATTAATCAAGGTTGTTATGATATATATAAGAATCTGCAAATTAATATAAAAGGAAATATTAAATTTGAATTAGGCATATAAAATATAAATCAAATTTATTAATTAAAAAATTTAATAAATACAATGTGAGAGGCTGGGTTGAAACTCTCAGAATGAGTATTCAAGCAATGTAATAACAAACAATTTAGAAGAAAAGATGAACAAATCAAAAAAATCTTTATTTCTGCAATTATCAGTAAAAAATACATATTGGAAGATTTATTTTCCTATTCAGTTTTACATAGATGAAGATAATCTGTACATAATAAAACTGATGATTACAATAAAAAATAGAAAAATAACCATAAAAAAGAGTATGTACTATTAAAATTGAGGGTTCCAAAATTGGTGATGATGTAATAACAAAAAGACTGGTAGTATTCCATTTTTATCAGTCTTGCAATGTCCTGAATGAGTCTTGTTAAAGTTTGAATGTGAACTGTTGTGGTTATTTGTTTTGAGAAGCAGTTGGTAGTTATTGTGTGGAGGTACATGTTATTGCAGGAGTGAATGATTTTGTACAATATGTTGTATACGTTTGCTCCTGTATTAAAATTTATTAAGTTATTTTTAATGACAGCTGTATGCTGTAACTATTTTTATCTCTATATAATTGATATTATCAATTTTATAACACCTGCTGTTCAATACACATAAAAAAGAACATTTTTGAAATGGAATATAAGAAAATCTTAAACAGAACTATTGAAATCTCCAACAAAAGATATAAATTAATTTACTTAAATAAATGCTTCTTATGATTATCTTCTTAAAACTATCAACATCTGGATAACAACTTCTTAAAATCTATATTCAATGTTAAGTTAAAAAAAAAAAAACTATTGATACTATAACTTCTCTTACATTAAAAAAATTTTTGAATGTTTATAAAAATCACTTAAAAATTCTGAAATAAGATTAGTACCAAATTTAAACAATAAAATAAAATGCATAACTTATAACCAAAATTTAACACACTACACAGATATTTTTAATGAAATAGACATTGTATACAAAATTAATGCAACTGCCTTGAACCATATAAATACATAGAAGAAACAAAGAGAATCTTAATCACCAGATACAAGGAACATAAACATGCTACTAAATTAAAATATAACACATCACTAGTATATATTCATAGCCAAAAGTTTAACTGCACTTCTTAACAAAGGTAAAAACCATAATTAATTTTATCTATAAATTAATTACAATAGAAAAATTAAATAATATATAGTTATTAATAATAACAATAATAACCTAATGAACTTAAATACAAAAGCAAACATTCAAAATATATGGTAGAAAATCATTCATCCTGCAACAACATGTAACCCTCACAATAATTACTAATCATTTGTCAAAACAAATAGCCACAACTATTCATGTTCAAATTTAACAAATATCATTCCTTTACTATCTCTGGACATCACAAGACTGATAAAATGGACTGCTATCAATCTTTATTATTACTACACCATCACCATTATCAATTCCAGGACTCTCAGTTTTAGCAGTATGCACTCCTTTTTATCGTAATCATCACCAATTTTTTATTAATGTTCGAAAATTATGCTACCTTTAAATGATAAATTATATCCTACCTAAGTGTTAGAAAAAAGAAACGTCTTTATTGTAGTTATTACACAGTCACAGAAATGTTTTCAGTCTATCCGACCTTTATCAGCTGTACCTATACTATATACATATACTATGTAAAACTTAATAATAGTTAAGAATTTCAATAGAACAATGTGAAATCTATAATTTGATTTAAATTCAAAAATAATAGACATTTGTCTTATTGTTAACAATTACATATACAGTGGGTGATCAGTTAATGAACAGTTCGGATAACGAACATTTCACAGAACAAACTGTGTGACCCGCGAACTGACAGGTCGGCCAGATGGCCAGTGGTAAAGCAGTATATTGTGACTATTTATTACAGGTAGGCCTCGATTAGTGTGACTTCGAATAGTGCGAGAAAATATTCGATTAGTGCGAGTTGTAAACATAGACCAGTCTTACTAACAAAGCTCCTTTTATGATGTCAATTAACAAATTACCGTTAATTTTCGGTTAGTAAAACCGAACGAGGAGCAGTCCAAGAACAGTCACACGATTTTGAAGGGGTGAAACATCAGAAAGATGGGCTTTTTCCGTTAACTGTTTAACATTACTGTACTATTATTTAGCTTTGCTATCATATACAAACAGTATAGTATAAAATTTTCTCTTTTAAAAAAGTATAGAAATGGATAAAAGGAAGAACACTTTTGACAATAACACAGGAAACAATAAAAAGAAGAGATTAGTGATTACACTACAGAAAAAATGGATGTGATTGAGCGACATAAAAGCATACTTTGTTAAAATTTGTAAACAAAGATATTTTACAAATTTATTTGCCTATTATATTGCTGTACTACCGAAGATATCGTTACAAAATTATTTGCCTATTATATCACTGTGCTACCGATATTATTTATTTTCTTTAGAACCGTTACAAAATTATTTGCCTATTATATCGCTGTTTCACCAATATTATTTATTTTCTTTTGTTTATTATCTGATTTCTTTATTTAAAATAAAACTTGTGAAAAAAATTTGTTTTTGTTATCTTTTGGATTCAGGCTTGATGGAAACAGGTCTCCTTGTAGTGTTTGAAGAAAGTTCTGACTAGATTCATTTAAGCTCAATTATTGAGTAATCTGTCACATAGCTGTTCCATTTTGTTGGTTATAGAATATCTTTTCATGTATTTGCAGTTTAACCTTTTTTTTGCCATTTTTCCAATTTGTGAATTGTGCAGAAAGTGTATCAGATTTTATACTCTTGGAAGATATTTTCATGTATTTGCAGTTCTAACCTCTTTTTTTGCCATTTTTCCAATTTGTGAATTGTGCAGAAAGTGTATCAGATTTTATACTCTCTTTCATTTGTATATGTCGACTGGACATGTCACAATTGCATGTTGCAAATTTGCATGTCCAGCCAAGCATCATCTGCTAAATGCTGGATTTGTGTAAATTTATTGCTTCAGAGTTTTGGGAGGAATAATATTTATAGGCTTATATTGACAACCCTGTATCAGGGTTTATAATGAATTTTGTTGTAAATCATAGTTCAAGTGGAGTATTTTGTTTAATAAAGAGCTTTCTTTACTAATATAAATGAGTCTGCTTTCCTTGCTGTTTATAACAAGAACTCATGGAGTGTGAGTAGATTTATTGCCACAGGCAAGATAGTTATTATTATTAATTTACCAATACCAGTTACTAATTTTGATATTATTCAATCATAATAAAATTGCTATTGAATTATTCAGAAACTGTTAGCAACTACATAATTTTATATCTGCTATCAAATAAAAAGAAATACTGTTGCTCTTGCATAGATCGGTGGTCTCAAACTGGTGATCTCATGGGCCAAATCTGGCCTGTAAAGCAATTTTGTATGGCCCATAAAGATGTTTTAACTGTTTGTTTAAATAAATGTTACAGCCAGAAAAATTATTATAATTTAATGTTAATAGAATAATAATGTTAAAGTGGACTGTACACAACTTGCACTGTGTTATCAGTAATTACTCCAACTTTCACTCTTGTCACTGTACATCTATAAATCATCCTTAAAGATTTATACCCATTTATCATAAGTGCGATTGTTGAGCGCAGACCAGAGACTGTTGAGCAATAGCAGTTTATTGTAAATTTTTATTGTGCTAATATACACTCATTTGTAGTATTTTTGAGTAATTACAAATAAATATTTTCCTTTCATTGTAATTTTGTTTAAATATATTCAGTCCTTCATTTCCTTTTGAATTGCGTATTTAGCTCACATGCAATTTTAATTTGAGATCACCGACATAGATCATAGAAATGGTGACTATTCTTATATAAAAGAAACATTGTTAAGCTTTTTACTTTAAAATAAAAAAATCCAAACAAATCAAATTTAATATTTATATATAATATTTTTCATTATAAGAAATATCTTATGATTATAAAAATATTATTTTCAAAATTAATATTATATAAATAAATATTTTTGTAGGGAGTAAATACAAGTCAACCTATTCTGCAAATTGATAATTATTTCTTTACTGGAGAATATGAAGATACAATTGGAACAGATATTATATTTGAAGAAGTTTATGTACCAAGTAAGATAAAAGAAAATGTTTTAATAATTTTTTCATTTACAAATTTTAAATGAAGATGATTAAAAAGTTTTAATAATAAAAATATACCAAATTTTCAATTTATGGAATGGCTACATTTTCAGATATTTTTATACATATAAAACTCTTATTGATATCACTTTTTCTATTATGTCCCAATATATATAAATCAATATATTTCTATAGAATAATAACTTATTATATAAACACAAAAATAAAAATATACCAAATTTTCAATTTATGGATTGGCTACATTTTCAAATATTTTTATACATATAAAACTCTTATTGATATCACTTTTTCTATTATATCCCAATATATATAAATCAATATATTTCTATAGAATAATAACTTATTATATAAACACATAAATTTTTCATATAAATTTCATCCAAGTTATAAAATTTCATACATACCATTTATTTTCAGATTTTAGAAAATTTTAAAAATTATATAAGAATATTAACCTTTTCACTACCATTGATGTGTACAAATTTCAAGGAAATGGAATAAAAAATGAGATAAAAAAATTTAATTTGATTTTATTGATCCAGTTTTTGCAAATTAGTTTTTTTTTTTCTTTTTCATATAAATTTCATACATACCATTTATTTTCAAATTTTAGAAAATTTAAAAAATTATATAAGAATATTAACCTTTTCATTACCATTGATGTGTACAGATTTCAAGGAAATGGAATAAAAAACGAGATAAAAAAATTTAATTTGATTTTATTGATCCAGTTTTTGCAAATTAGTTTTTTTTGTGTATTTGTTAAAAATATGCCCTTTTGATGATGGTTCCTATATTTTTTTAATTGCTGAAATATTTTTGAAAATTATGAGACAAATACTGTTTGTAATTGAACCACTTGATAGAAACTGGATTTTTTAAAAATCCTATCTTGTTGATTTTATAATCTAATACATCAAATTTATTATGATTTTGGAATGAGATGAATGGTATTTTTGAAATTTTAAGTAAAAATTGAATTTTTCATAAAAAGAGCTATAAAATGTTGAAAATTAAAAAAACTTGTAGATAATAAAAAAAATATTGGTTAATTCTGTTCAATATCAATAATAAACAATACGATATAATGAACAACATAACGTTTTAAACAATCATATTATTACTTTAAAATAATTAATTTTGATATTTTTCATAAGAATAAAACTTTTTTAATAAATTGAGTTTTTGTTTTAAAAATTAATAAAGTTGCTTTTAGTATTATAATTGCTTCCAATATTTCAACTTTTTAATTGAGTTTTCTCAATGGTCCACATATTATTCACTAACAAAAATACCCATTCAGTGGGGGCATTAGTTTGTGGAGATTGAAACAAAATTCAATGATTTTTAAAATGTTTTTAAATGATGTGTGTCTATGAAATATTTAAAAATTCTAACTCTGTGTTAGCAAGACTTGTCATTTTGTGGCCATTCTTTGATCTTTTAACAAGTGACATAACACAAAAACATGACACTGTCAAAGAAAATGACAGTATTATATTTCTATAGATCATCATTGCACACTGTATTCAATTTACTAATTAAAAGACAAAATGGTCATTTTAGAAGAAAAAAAATCTAAAGGACAGAGAAGTGAAAAAAAAACTTTCCTCTTAAATAAAGAATATATGGTCTATATATATATATATATATATATATACAGGGTGTGCCAGCTAAATCCGGACAAAATAAACAATTTAATTAAACAAAATTTTATTTAACAAAAAGAATAAAATTATCAAAATTATCATTTGCACATTAATTTTGGATCTGTTTAGATTAAAATTACTCGATGTAATTCCCTTCTGCCTGAATTACTGCCTCGATCCTCGACTGGAAACGATGACATGCCCTGTGCAATGCCTGCTTGTCGAAGTTTGAAAATGTTGCCTCAATAGCGGCCTGGAGAGATGCCACATTAGAATGTCTCGACCTATTAGAGACCCTTTCAACAATGCTTCATACGTAGTTAGTCCAAAGGATTCAAATCTGGACTGTTAGGAGGCAGAATTCTTTAGACCAAAATGTATCCATGTTATTAAACTATCATTCAGACTGCACCATAAAACAAATAAAACTACACAATAGCCCTTTTGCAGTCAAAAGTCTGACAACCAGTTTTGTACTAAATGACTGATGTGCGCAGGCGCGCTGTCCTGCTGGAAAATGTAGGGTCTCCCAGAAGTCACAGTTTCCATCCAAGGTTTCACTATTGTTGTAAGAACATGCAAGTAAATCTTTTTTGCCCTGTTGAATCAACTAACTTCAAATGATATCACAGTAATTAGCCAATAGCTAAACAATGTTGTTTATTGACGTCGCGTCGTACGCTTTCGATCTGAACATCAGTACGCTCGACGTTTCGTGCGCGATGCATTTACATCACGTACTGACGTCGTGTTTTACGCCTGTGAGACCCAGCCTTAAGAAAGCAACTTCGCGCGGTTACGCGCGTACAGTGCGTCTTGGACTAGCTTTTTCCGTACGGTGCTCGAGTTAACGCTCGTAGCCGCGCGAAAGGAAATGAAAAGGTTGAACTTTGACCAATCAGCACGCACGAACCATACGGTGCGGCAAGACGCGAAGGACGCAATCAATCAATAGAAATGAATGATTTATAAACTTTGAAAATGGCAAAAGTTCAACCGTATGGTTGGGATTCAGATATAGAATTATGTCTTTTTTGTACTTCTAAAACAATCTATATCACATGAGATTAAAAGAATACCAAAAATATTCGATCACTTCTTTCTAATAACAAATCAACTACACTCCGCAAACGACCTCTATCAGCAAATCCATGAAACATTGGAAGTAACTTAACTGCAATGAAGACAGGTGCGGCGCAGTGCAACGCGAAGCGAAGGATGCAAGTTTTTCTGTCATCTTTGCTTCGCTTCGCGTCGCGTTCAGTATGTCACGACCTTAAGAGTCTACTGTTTCTATATACCAGGGGTGGGCAATTATTTTCTGCCGAGGGCCGGATAAACAATCTTCAGGATAACGTCATTCTCATCCCTGCATCTTAGTATTTCAGGAAAAATTATCACTTCCACCTATCGCACATAGTTTTTTATTATCTATTACGAAAGCCATAATATTAGTCCGCCATTCGTTTTCTATGAAAACTTTAATATTCATTTTAAACACGTTACAGTTCTCTCGCCGCTATCAGAACCCTACCCCTCGTTGCTAGCGAACTACATAATGGACAATCCCTCCGTAAGCACATTAGTGCCTACGTTACCGAGGAAACTAATGCATGCTGAAGGCGAGTATTGTAAGGAAGCCGAACGTATCCGGTGAGGTGACAAACATTTTGGCTGTAAGGAAGCCGAACGTATCCAGTGAGGTGACAAACATTTTGGCCGGAGCTGTACATCTTGAATAGTGGCGATCTGGCAATAATACCCTCCGAAGCAGGGTAGGCAGGTAGGGACTTATCGCGGAAACTTGTATTTAAAAAGATGTCAATAAGTAAGTTATACCTATTTTTTAAATTTAAAAGATTTTTTTATTTTAAAATGTTTTCTTGTGCATGCACAATTTGTATTTTCTGTTTTTGTAAAAAATAAAACATTTAATTAGAATTTGATATTTTGTTTTTATATGATAAAGTGCGAGCCCTTTGTTAAAATTTTCATAGCTCACCACTGCGTATAAAGTACCATATCTCGAAACAGCCCAAACTTGACTATAATGATGATAATTATTGATCATTCTATAAAATTTAAAAATATCACCAAAGAATGCCGAATAAAGTATATTCGAAAAATAAAAGAGAAAGATTATATTCTGAAAAACTAGAATTAATGATGATGATAATAGCTTAATTAAAATAGCTATATATATAATATAGATTTTCTTTGTGCAATATGAAAAACAAGTAATATAGAGAATTAATCATAAAATTTTGTATTGAATAAAATAATTACATAAATAATTATACGTAGAAATTAAAAACAATGGGAATAAAAACTTGAATGTTTATTCAATTTAAGATTTAATGTAAAAAAAGCATTATCTGATTCTAATGAAAATCTGGAATAATAAATTATACTTAGGATTTTATTATTATAGTATATGGTCAACAAGTTGAAACTATATCAGAAAATTCAAAAAGCGTTCAAAACTGTTATAGTTTCACTTGTATCGATATTTGATACTCGATTTAAAATTCCAATTAGAATGATTAATCTCGTACAAGATACTTATTTTCAAAACTTTGTTTTATCAGATCTTTGAATCCATAGGAGGATTTACGACGAGCTAGACAGACTACAGTACATCCCTTCAAACATTAAAGAATACAGTACACAATATTTAATATTTGCTTACTGTATTTAATCTAGAATATAGAAGGATGGATTTGCTAGAAAAGTTTAATGATTAATTTACAAACTTAAATCGACATATAAAATGTGTTTTTAATATTTTAATTTTTTAGCTTACAAAATTCTTTATTATTTGCAGTTGCTTGCATATAACATTGTAAATATTTGGGAAGGGAGAATATAAGATTTATTTTTGCTTATTTGGAATCTAATGAAAACAATTTTTAAATATTTGAATTTATAACATATAAGTAAAATAACTGCATCGAAAAAAATATAGGGTTATGATATAAAATACTTCTGAAAAAGTTTTTAAAATTCAGTTTAGTATATCAATGGCAAACTTTATGTAATGACTATAAACATATTTTAATCAATAAAAAAATAAATTACAATTAAATATATTTGCAAAATTAAGAAATTATAAATTAAACGATTTTTAGAAAATAAAAAATCGATTCTAAAACTTTTCAAAAATATTTAATATTCAAACAGTAAATTTCAGTTCCTTTTAGCAATCATCTTTTTACAAATTACTGAAATGTTAAGTATTTGGGTTTTGCTTAAACATATTTGTCAATATTTTTCCCATATGAAATATGATAGCATATCAAACTTGATCCTTTTGTCATAAAATTAGTCAAATGAATATTTTATCATCAAAAATTTAATCAATTATTATTATGGTAATATAATATAGATATAATTTTGAACATCAAAAATGAAATAGATTCATTTATATTAGATTGATGCATAATTCCGTAGCGTTCTGATTTGGCCTGGCAATACTGAATTGCTGTTCATTTGTTTACCGTTTTTACATGTCACTTTTACACTTTGGAGTGTTATCGTGTGAATACGAGCTGTGCGAGATTGTTACAAATGATTGTTATTTCTTCGCTGTAATGGAGTGTCAGGTCGAAAAAAAAACGAACATTTCCGACATATTCTGCTATACGAGTTTAACCGAGGTTCAAGTGCAGTAAATGCGTAGGAACATCTGTGAACTGTACGGAACTAATACCATCGGTGAAAGCACAGCAAGGAAATGGTTTTCTACAGAGGGGGGATCCAAAAACTACCCCAACGTTGGCAGGAAGTTATTGACAATGACGGAGATTACCATTGCTGAATAGTTGCTTGCCTTGATTTTGTCAAAATTTTAACTGAATTTCATAAATAAAACACTAAACAAACAAAGTTAACAAACCTATATTTAAAATGTTATGGAATTATGCATCAACTCAATATTATTTAATACACTAGTTTAAACATTTTTCCACAAGTACAAATTCGATTTACTATAATTTAATTTTAAATAGCGTATTGTACTTGGAAAGTATAAAATAATATGTATAGGCCTATATTCAATATAAAATGTGTGTCAAAAATTAATGTTATTCTAACCACTGATCAGGATTTAAAGTTTTGTGCTGTTTAATGAATTAGTTATTACTGAAAAAGATGTTATGAAAAACTTAAATGAAATTTTTTTCAGCAAAACATCCAAACTTTTTCAGCGGAATTCCATCCCAAAGAGGTATACGAGTATAACAGAAGTGGCCAAACTGCGGCTCCCGAGGCATACTTTCTTCACTCTATACTAGAGGTGGCCAAACTTCGGTTCGCGAGCCATATGCGGCTCTTTGGTACCTTCAATATGGTCCATACCATGAAAGTCAATAGTAAATATGAAGCAACTACTTATATAAGTAAAACAAATTACAGATATTTTATTTTTTATCTATTGTAAAAAGTAATATGCATCTATACGAAATAAAAGCGCATCTGAAATAAACAATTTTTGAAATCATCATTAAGATTACCGAAAAACAGATGCTGTTCTTACTGATCCAGAAAGAAAATGCGGATTTCAAGTATTTGAGATTCTCCTATGTAGCTCGTAGTGACATGAAGTTTGGCCATCCCTAGTATATAAAAGTGGAAAACTAAATTTCCAATATCTTTATATGGCTTTACAAATTTTTTTTTGTGTTAAGTTCGACATTTATAGTAGCCAATCGCAAAATTGATTCTAAATTTCATTAATTAAGCGGCAGTGCTACGTGTGCTCATGTACAATTTTTTAATAACGTATTTCACACACATAAACACAATAAAAATAAAAAATGTTTATTTTTACAAATATGATTATTATTTTTTCTTTATTGTTTAAAAACATTAGGTCCTATTATCGAATCACTTTAAAAATAATTTCACATAAAAAAATATTATTTGAAAATGCATTGTTCAAAACTACAAATAATATTTCGTTGATTGTGTAACTTGTTAAAATAACATGATGAGGTGGGCCGCCAACAAATCAATGGAGGGCCGCATGTGACCCGCGGGTCGCGGTCTGTGCATCCCTGATGTAAGCTATGTGCAGCCTAAGACTTTAGTTCGCTACTTACTGGTTAGTAATCGATATTGAAAAAATAATGTTATTTGTTGAGGAAAAAAAAAGATGCAACAATCTGCCATAAATATCTGCGCCATTTAAAGAATGTCGGTCATATATTTCTATCATAGACAGGATTATATATAAAGTTGCTTCATAACGCCACCCTCATATACCAATATATTAGAGAAAAATAATCACAGCCAATGATAAGTCCTATTTCCAAAATATAAAATTTTGCTATGTAAAAATTAAACTTTCATTCAGGAATAATAAATCAAATATCTGACTTAATAAAATTCATAATGCTATTGGGATTCACTAGAAAACCAAACCTATTGAAAATAATCGATAAAGAATCAATATTTCTGATATAACAAGAGAAAAGATATTCAAAGATGAGGTTGTAATATTTCAATGTAAATATTATTCAGTTTGAATGAAATTCAAGCGTATTATTGATCACTGAAACACCTGATAATAAGTTTTGGATTAATTTTATTGATTGTAAAAAATAAAAAATGCTCACAAGCAGTGAGGCAATATCTCGCAGAAAATATGACTTGTATAATATTCACATAAGTCATTAAGATTCATTAATCAGATTTTAATTATTTTGAATTTTCGAAGATGATATAAAGTGGGATAATGCAAAGGGTAAGTGTTTGATTCATCAATTTTTACTGCTATAACTTATAGTAAATTAATCATTTCAAAACTTAGTTCAAACAAATAAGAAAATAAAATATATAGGATTTTCTTATAATTATGCTATCCAGTCAAGTGATATATTTATGAAATCATAAATTCAAAAATTACTAAAAAATAAAATTTATTATTTTGAAATTTTTGAATAATTTATATTACAATATTAAGAATTGATTAAATGAGTGCAATAAAATTTATATAATATGATTATATAAAGGGTTTCTTTCTTTCTCTCTCTCTCTTGTAAACTCTGAAGAAATCCATCCCCTTTCAGCAATGACGAATTCAATTCCAAAAAGGATTTTGTACTTATTTCATTTTAAACCAAACAGCATACGAAGACAATTAATATTTCTGTGATGAAAACATCCTACAAGAAAATACTACTATTACGATTTTCTATATTTGCATGGATATTTATAAATATAGATTCTGCTTTTTTAATTTTTGATTCAGTTGAAACAGCATTAAAATTATTCTTATATATTCTGCATACTATCTTTATGACTTAAAATATTTGTTTAATATATTAATGGTACTCTCTCAAATATTATATGAAAAAAAAAACATTGCAGTTAAATTATTTCGACAATATTTATATTTATATTTCGGACAAAGAGTTACATTCTATTATAGATTTGTAATAATTACAATATATCTAATAAGAAAAACATCTAAATAATCCAATTAAATCATTATCAAGCTATCTTTTTCAATTGAAACTGGAACTACGAACTATAAATTTAAGTACAATAATTAGGCTACTAATTAAGACAATCGACATATAATAATTATGAAAAAATATTAACTATTAATTTTGTTCTATAGTTTAGTTTTTGTGCTAAGATACTTTGCGATATATTCCCTATTGTCTATTTAAATATCAAAATTTGGTTATAGAACAAAATTATCATCACAATACGTTTTTTAGTCAAGTTTCTGATGGAAAATAAGCTAAAAAATCTTTGTATTATTATTACAGTATTTTATTGTTAGTGAGTCTCTGCTAATAAATTTTGAACCGTTAGTAAATTTTTATGAAATTCGTTACACATGAAGAAGAATCCAGGTTAAAAGTAACCTGGAAGCTTCTTCATCTTTTAACTCTTAAGCTTTAATCATGTTAAAATAGTAAGCATTTAAACTTCCGAGATATTTTTAATGTATTTTGAACTAATAATACTGAATTTTTATTGCATTTAGCATGTCGATCAAGCTATTAAAGATGGCCTCAATGACACATAATTAACCATTATCCTCAAGCATTTAAAAATGGCGGAAGTTCAAATTTGGGAGATTTTCTTAACTACTGAACTATACGATGGATTTTTATGCGATTTAATATAGCTTAGTTCATCGAGGCATATCTCTATATTGAATGCTATAAAAATCAATCAAATTTACTGTAGTTCAATAATTATTAGGGAGAAATCTCCGGTTTTAAATGTTCGCCACTTTTAAATTGATGAAGATGTAAGATTAAGTTAATTTATTTCAAAGTTTGCTTTGTTAGCCTGCCTTTTTAGTGAATTTCATAAAAATCAATTAAATAGTTTAAAAAATATTAAGACGAAACCATCGATATTTGAATATCTGCCAATTTTTTTTATAATTACTGTTGAAGTTAAAGGGTTAAATTAATTGTTGTGTAATCAAGGTCATCATCTAGAATTTAAATGCCTGTCATTTTTACATATTTGAAATTGCAGAATTAAAAAAATGGGGCGTCAGAATTGTTTTTGATAGCAGAACAGCGCTGGAAATTCATAAAAGTTCAAAGTTCATCAGTTGGTAAATTCAAAATTTATAAGTGGGGGAATTAAAGATTACATGTGAATTTATGTCTCATTTCCTTCGGAAAATAAATTAAAAAGATGTTCATAAGTATTGAGTCAATATCTGAAGCAGTGATCCCAGAATCTTTGGTATCCGGGACAGCATTTTTTTTTGGTCCCTTCTCCCCTCCAAAAAAGCATATCTGTTTTAACTTTCAACATACATTTTCTTAAATAATTTTTAAAAACTGAAAATTATACAAAAATTTTTATACAAATATCTAGTGAATAGTAATGATATTCCATGTTCTTGGCCCCCCCATTTAGCTTAGTGCCCGGGGCGGACCGCCCCCTCGCCCCCTCTGGGTACGCCAGTGATCTGAAGTAATACAATAAAACACAATTTGAATGATATTCACATATATCATTGGGATCCACTAGAGCAGCGGTTCCCAACTGGTGGATTTCACACGGAACCCCAAAATATTTTGGGGTTCCGTGTGAAATTCACTAATTTTATATAAAGAAATATTTCCACACTCATAATTTAAAGTCTAATATCGGAACGCTTTGAGTGCGTTTGGTGTAAAAAGTGCTTCACCGAACAAATAACCGAACTCGCCTCATATATATACCCGCTGTTGCTCGGCTGCTGTAGTTTCTTTT
Source organism: Olivierus martensii (assembly GCA_000484575.1). Lineage (NCBI taxonomy): Eukaryota > Metazoa > Arthropoda > Arachnida > Scorpiones > Buthidae > Olivierus > Olivierus martensii. The sequence goes on from AYEL01086411.1 coordinate 88,057, forward strand.
TGAACGGAAGATAGTAATGATGACTATCCAATCCCAGAGCCCCATTTGCTACGAAGCCGGTAAATACCAGTGACAATCAAAGTTTGTTTGTAGTTTCAAATTTTTGTTTTATAAATTAAGCATTATACAACATACTTTGCGTTTATTATTTAATATAAATTTAAAAAGGTTCCAAAGATATGTAACATGTTTATAAAGGTTCCGCGTTAAAATAAAGTTGGGAACCGCTGCACTAGAGCATCATTTATGATGGAAATAATCGAAATGGCATCATTGCTACATCGGTAATAATGAGTCGAGCTTGATGACTTAAAAAATCGAATAATGGAAAAATCATTAGATCGATTTATCGATCTTAACTATTTAGTTTGCATACTTATATATTCAAAAGTTATATAATATCATCATCATCAACAACAACAATTATGATTATTATCCATAATACAAATCTTGGACAGCATTTTAAATTTCTATGATACTGTTCCATCATTTGAATAAATTAGGATATTGGAATAAAATTTACCCAGGACCACAAACAAACCTCTATGTACCCTACAAAAATTAAAACTGTTTAATTACTAGAAAATACTGAAATTTATTATATAACATAGCAAAGTTTATTGCATAATATTTTAACCTCTATTTATTATTGTCATTAATATTTTATGGTCCTTAAATTTTGTCCAATTTCGTTAAGTTATAAACCAAATGTCCAATTTATTCAATTCATTAGACTTTAGTCAGGACAAACACATTATTATTATTATTTTTTATTTATTTACAGTATTTATGTTATTCAATCAATATAAAATGAAAATAAGGAAAGAAATATAAATTAGAACCGCTAATTTTTTTTAAATACAGAAATATTAATGTCATTGCAATATAAATTAAGCATTGCAATTGTTTCTGTAAGACACTGCATTAATTTCCTTCAAAAAATAATAAAAGCAAATTTATTTTTTAAATCTTTATAAAACTATATTTAGCATTAAAATGCATTATTACGCAATGGTTTAATTTTCATAATAGATAACGTAAATTAATAATGCGATTTAAAGTTCAATAAATATAATTTGCAATTATATTTTAAATTATAAACAATACATTTTATTAGTAATTTTACCATTTATCCATTCTGTATTTGAAGTAATTAAATTTTATTTTTAACTAATTAATTAAATACAGTACTGGGAAAGGATTTTTAAATAATTTAATGCAAAAGAGGTAAATATGAACATTTTTTATTCATTTTTCGCTACGTCATATTTTTACATGTTCAAATTTTAGCAATAGAACATGTGCACTGTTTTAATTTTTGTTATTTATTATTAAAAATAATAAACATAAAACAGAAATTAAAACAGTGATACATGTTCTGTTATTCTTTTTTTTATAATAGACTACATAGAAATATATATATATTTTGTTTAGTACTGATTCATAATGTACTACTTATAAAATTTAATAATAAATTTATATAAATATAAAATGTCACTGAAAACCTGCAACAAGAAACAAGAAATTTTCCCAATAAATATAAGAATGAAAGAATATTAGAAATTTCTTATCTAAATTTATAAACAACAACAACTCAGTAAATAAACAAGAATAACCAATCTGAAGTTTTGAAATTTTTCTCATTCTTGAGACAAATTTTAAGACTATTAATAAAGTTTTCATTTATAATTATATAGAATTTTTAATAATTATAATATTCTCATATATATATTTTATTTATCTGTGTGTGTGATGATTGTGTGATGTGTGTGTGTGTGTGATGATTGTGTGTGTGTGTGGTGACTGTAAACATAAGCATGCACGTAGATGAGTGAATGCGTTCATATAGTCATGTACGCAGAGACATGCGAATAAAATATAATCAAATATTATAATATTCACATGATATGATGAATTATTTAATTTGGGACATTTTCCAGGACATATATTAATACAGGACACAGGGCTTTAACCTGGGACTGTCCTGGAAAATCCGGGACGAATGGTCACCCTATTAATAGTACAAAAAAACCCTTAAACCTTCACTCACACTATAAGAAAATACTTAATTATACTAAAAATTATATCTGCTTAAATTCTTAATACTATTAATAGTTTATCATCCAAGAACACAACAGCAGTATTTTATAAAATGAACACTTTATAGGCGAAGTACTTTCAGATAGATCTAATTTCAGTGCCTTACAAAACCACAGAATGGGTGGGCAACCTTTTTTTGTAGGGGGCCATATAGAAAAATTTACGGTGGGCCATGGGCCAAAACAAAAACAATTGATAATAATAGTATTTATCTAAAAAAGAGAAGGTACAGATATGTAAGTATACATAGTGTTGGTATTAAATATAATAAAATAATGTGGCCCATGAGCTGGAGGTTGCCCACCCCTACCATAGAACATCGTGAATTCTAAAATGAAACTTCTTATGGTATTGTAAGGCACTGAAGTTGGATTTATCTGAAAGTACTTCGCCTATTAAAGTAATTATTTTATAAAATACTGCTGTTGTGTGCTTGAATGATAAACTAATAATACTTAAAACTCTTAAATACAGCACTACTAGCAAGTGTTCTAATAGTTTTTATTGTCGTAAAACGTTTTCGGACTATTTTTAGTCCCTCTTCAGTACATTCAAATTTTTATCATCTATATTACATGAAACATAAGATATTTTAAATAGAGTTCTTAAATGCTAAACATTCTACTATTCTTTCAAATTCTTACAAACATTCAAATTAAAACATGCATACAAAAGAATAGTAGAATGTTTAGCGTTTAAGAACTCTGTTTAAAATATCTTATGTTCCATGTAATATAGATGATAAAAATTTGAATGTACTGAAGAGGGACTAAAAATAGTCCGAAAACGTTTTACGAGAATAAAAACTATTAGAACACTTGCTAGTAGTGCTGTATTTAAGAGTTTTAAGGTTTAAAGTTAGCAAGTTGAATTATGTCGTAGATTTAATAATACTTAATTGGTCGATTGACAATTCAACAACATCATTAAGCCTAATCATCATTTTCAGTTCTGCCATCTCCAACTTGGTCAAGACCAGAAATCTCCTTATAAGTGACTTACATGGTAGTCATGTACTCAAGCTCATTTACATAAAGCTATCAGACAATTTCTATTTTTTACTCACAAAATATCATTGATGATCATGTCATTCATCTTGTGCATATGTACACACACACACACACACACACACACACACACACACACACGCACACACACACGCATACACACACGCATACACACACGCATACACACACGCATACAAATACATATACCTACCTAAAAATTTAAGTTATATAAAACTGCTTTGAACTTTTCAAAAACAAAAACTTATAGTACAGGTAGGCCTCGATTAGCGCGAATAATTGGTTCCACGAATTTCTCGCACTAATCGAAGCATTAACTCTATGGAAAATATGGTAATTGGTTCTTGCTTTGTGAGATTCCGGCCATTAGCTAACTTCACAACAAAGAAAGTAATATAGCTCTTATTATTATTTATTTAAAAACATTGTTTATGATAAAAATCTATTTACTTTTCTAAGTATTAAAAAAAACATTTTTAAACACAATATAGCTATCATCAGTTCAGTTAATGGTATTTTTATTTGTGAGTAAAACTTTATTCCTTCTCAGTTAGCATTTTATTTGAGATATATATATATATATTGTGTGTGTATATATATTAAATGCATATTTTGTTCCTAATTCAAAGGTTTTTGCTTATTTTATGGATTATCTAGGGAATTTAATTTTCCAACTTCCTTAGTTAATTGGGAGTCTATAGTATTGCAAACATTGATTCTAAACTATAAGTTTAAAAATACTGAACTCAAGATTTAATTTTATATATTATAGTCAAACCCCAATAAGACACTCCTGTTAAGCCACCATCGTCACTGACCACCAAGAAATTTGGTGAAACGGATCTTCCCTGTGCTAATGGAATAGGCCAACCCCAATAAACGCCATCTGCCAACCACCAGTAGTAATGTCTAAACAAATATTCCTTTTGGTATTGTATTTCTCCTTGTTAATCTGCCAAGGACATTGTAAGGTGATCTGCATTCTGAAGTTCATCAGTACTGTATATATTAAAAGCTCTCTGGATTCATTTGTAACCATTGGATGGGAGAGATGGAGTTAAGGGTTAATCATGTGTCTCTTTAAGAATGGTTCATATCTAGGTTGTAGAAAATTTAAGATGGTAAGAATCAGATTGTTTCCCTAGTAACTAGTCAAGTGATGTGAAGTCTTGCTAATGTTTCACCATGCCGCAACACTCACGAAACACTCCATGAGGTTGTTTCCACTCCACTCTTCATGAGGTTGTTTTGCTCATTGAGAGGGCTATTGGGTACAAGGTCCTTGGTGCTTTCTTTGATATTCAAGGGGCTTTTGACTGCTTCTTTTGAGCAAATTAGCCTTGCTGCTACCAGACATGGAATCAGTTCAACGATTGTTTGTTGGATTGGCTCCATGGTTTGTTGGATTGGCTCCATGCTTAGGCATAGAATTGTTTTTAGCAGATTCTATGAGGAGGAAGTCATGATTCTCACTGTCAGGGGATGTCCACAGGGGGTGTTGTCTCCCCTTCTTTGGACCCTTGTGGTGAATGAGTTATTGGCTTTACTTAATGGGAAGGAGCCACCAAGAACAGGGTACAACTCGTTTGGGTGCCGGGACACAGGGGGATTGGGGGTAATGAGGTTGCTGATAAGCTTGCCAGGGAAGGGGCTTCTTGCCCACAAAATAAATTTTTTCACCTCCTTCAGAAGCACTAATTTTTAGGACTCAAAATAAAGAAAATAGCATAAGCAATCAAGATTTACACGAAGGCCATTCAAGCAATTTATTTAATTTCATCATAATTTTTATAGAGAAGATATTGATTATAAATTAAAAGAAGAAAATCCAATATCAATAAAATTGTATTGCTTCAGAAATCACTAAATTCTTTAGCAAAGTCTGCATAGTAAACATTAATTTAATATACAATTAATGATAAAAAGCCTATCTACAGATAATCTAATATATTCACAGAGCAATATTATTTTAAGAAATTAAAGCAATATCAAATATAAATAAAAGAAAATTATAGATTCTATAATTTTATTTACTAAAGATATATCAATTATTATATTGTTATTACAAAATAAATTTTTTCACCTCCTTCAGAAGCACTAATTTTTAGGACTGTCAAAATAAAGAAAATAGCATAAAGCAATCAAGATTTACACGAAGGCCATTCAAGCAATTTATTTAATTTCATCATAATTTTATGTTACAATTAAAAAATAACAAAGAATAGTGTTAAAAAAGTTTGCATGAATTATTTTAATCTGCATAATTTTTTATGTTCAATAAAATTTTTCTAATTTGTTTAACACTTTTTTTAACATGTACTCTACTTAATAACAAGCTTTTTTTTTGCATGAATTTATCTTAGAAATTTCTCTCTCTCTCTTCTTTGATAAATGTTCAATATTACATTTCAAAAGATTGTATTAAAAATAAAAACGCTGATTTTTGATTTATGAGTATTCATTGTGTTTATCGCTTCCATTCGATTCAAAAGTGCTTTTTCAATTGAAAAATGCAGGAACTAGATTTCAATTCTGTATATATAAGTTTTCTTGTATGATTTAAGTTTTTCTTTCAATGTGTTGCTTTCTAATATTAATTTTTATACAGAAAAATATTGGATATAAATTTAAAGAACTTAGTCTTTTTATCATTACTAATTAATTAATATTGATAACGAACATTAAAAAAGTTTAACAAAATTTTCATTAGGAATAAATTTTTTAATTTTAGAATATATAATTCAATAAATGTTTTTTGATAAATTCATTATTAAAAACACAAATTTTTTATGATAAAGTAGATCGAGCTGACTACAATATTAGTGTAAAGATGCTATCAATAATGAACAAATATTTTAGAGATAGGCTGGAATGAAACATGGAAAAAACATGACCTGGACTTTTACGCATAATTAATATGTTTGATATAAATTCGAAATATTTTTTTCTAACTTCAATGCGATAATAAAGGCGTTTGATTTTTAGAGACTTATTCTTATAACTTACACTCGCGACAAATGTTTTAAATTGACGTTATACAGCATTAAATCTAACACCATTAATTCCATATGTCGACTTGCAGAGAGTAACTCGGCGTTTTGCCAGGATGATCCCGATCGATTTTCATTGGAAACTTTTAACTAAAATATTCCATCAGATACAACCTAAAGCTGTTAGAAATTTTAAGAATACTTATGCGGTTAAAAACATTTTAAAATTCCTCAGGCAACTGCATTTACATGACAGAGTAGTAAAACAAGTCAGAAAGATTGAAAAATAATAAGATAAAGAAAGAACTTATTCACTTAAGAGGGATTTAACAATCACATAGTGACATAGGCTATGTTCTAATTTGAAAACAGGTTTCTGAAAAATTTCTTTTTATTCGTATTTGTTAGAAGTAATATATATAATTTTCATTAGAATCACTTTAAAAATGATCAAAAGACTCATTCAATAGTATTTTACTGATAAAAGAATTTATCAATTTTATATGAATATAACAAAAAATTGAGTATATCTTTGTGAATATGTCAAAGTGGATCACATCTGACATAAATCACGTGGATGAATATGCTCTTAATTATTACATAAATCATACTTTTTAATATTAAAAATTTCGAAAAAATTTCTTACACATTTTTTTAAAGAAAACTGTAAAGCCAAATATTTAAAAAATAATTCTATAATAAATTAGTCTACATAATAATAATAAATAATAATGGACCTTTGAACAGATGGTGGCAGCTTAAAGAGGTTTGACTGTATTCAAATAAATCTTTTATTTTACATTTATAATAAAATTAGCATGATAAGTCCTATATTATAAAAGAGAATGGATAAAATATCCTAGCAAATATACTGTAATACAAATATTTAAATTAATAACTTTTGTATCATTTTTTCATTCCTAATTAAGTAAATTTGTAAAAAATTAATTCATAGAAGAGAAAATTCTGACAAACTATTAACAAATGTCAATTTCACTGGTAGACAGTTTGAATATAACATGGAGATGTTAACAAATTAATAAAATTAAAGAGCAATTAGTTTTTAATAACATATAATCTTAATTTACAATGATGTAATCTATTAATTCTATGATTGGTCAATGCAATTCAATGGGTTCAAATCTCTGACCCAATGCTGTGATATATGGAAAGCATCTCTTTTTGTCTGGTTCTTGTAGTTTTGTGTTCTTAATACATATAAAGATAATGTATAGTATCCTAGTAAACATTAGTGGTGAAAAGTTAATAAATTTTGAGCATTTACGACTTATGACCATTCCAACTTATGACAGCAGGGTTCAAAACTTAAGTGTCATAAGTCAAAGACTGTCTATATATTATTAAGATTTTTTAAATAATTATTTTAAAAATTAAGTTTATTTTTGATGAAATGCTGGAGTACCCAAAGAAATAGTGGGCATCCTGCAAGTGGCCCAATATTTCCTTCAGTGCCATATTTTGACCATCACTTACATAAATGAAATAAAATTTTTTCTTCTGAAAAATTTAAAGCTTACATATAAGTAAAATAAATGATTAGAGATACAAATGCTGTATTAGTAGCAATTATTTATCCAAGCATTAAACATCAAAATCTTTTTATATACTCAACAAAAGTCTAATAATGAGTCAGAAATAAAATTAATAGTATTCAAGTATATCATTTATTAAATAAAAAAAATATTTAATAAATTATATACTTGAATACTTCAGTTCAAATCTCAGAATCAAAAATCAATTGAATCAAGAATCATCAATATTTATTATGACATTATACATTTAACATAATAAATTTAATGTACAGTCTGGTTCATAAAGTTTTGCCTGCAGGTCAAAGTTGTTTGGCTTCCTTACACTACTTCAATCCAATGCGATTACTTTTTCCAGGCGTCTATTCGAACACGCTTAGTGTGGGATGATTCCATTAAGGTTTTACTTTATCGTTGGAGGTAGATAAGTTTTACGTCATGTGCTCAAATATGTTGACAGTAAAATAATTTCTGGCTGTTCTGTAGAGAAATTTTGTGTTATTAATAATAAACTAATCTATTTTGTTATTAATGTAACACAAATGGTGCACAGTTTCGATATAATTATATGCGTAATCAAGAGATAAGTTACTGCACTGCTGCCTATGGTATAATGGG
>AYEL01086412.1:0-35103 GCA_000484575.1 Olivierus martensii
AAAAAAAATATTTTTCTAGATCGGAATCGAACTCGTCTATTCGGGACAGTAGACCGAGGCTTTAACGATGCTGCTGTGAGCCGCTATCGCTTGTTCTTGTCAGGAGAAAGCACGTGACGAGCACATCCCATGCATATACGAGCCATCCTATTTTCATACCTGCCACCCTATTTTCATTCAGAAGGGACAGGTCCATTCTGATTTAACTTGATTCTCAGTACAAGTACCTGATTGTGCAACTGATCAACTTCCAGCAAGCACAGCTCCTACGAGGAGTAGACAAAACTTTATGGACTAGACTTGAGGAGTAGGCAAAACTTTTGCAAGCACAGCTCCTACGAGGAGTAGGCAAAACTTTTTGCACTGAACTGTCCACAGCTCCTACGAGGAGTAGGCAAAACTTTTTGCACTGAACTGTACATACTACGAGGCAGAGGAAAAACTTTTTGCACTGAACTGTACATTAGATCGGAAGATAAGTACCTGATTGTGCAACTGATCAACTTCCAGCAAGCACAGCTCCTACGAGGAGTAGACAAAACTTTATGGACTAGACTTAGGCAAAACTTTATGGACTAGACTGTACATAAAACTATAGGAATCAGACATAAAATGGATGTTCATACTCAGATTACTAAACATGAAGCGGGTATGCATTTGAATAGCATTTTAACAAATCACAAAATTAATTGATTATATAACATCACTGTCATATATTGAGGATTACTTGCATAATGCAGCAAAACTATAATAGATGAACATTTGCCAGAACTATATAATACCCAAATACAAGATCTATTGGAAAAGTTCCAGAACAAATTATTATTACAAAAAAGAAATTTGGCAGGCTAGCATATCTTTTTGTAATCAAATGTGTTAATAAACATGTAGCATGATAAAACAAGCCCTTGAGCAAAAGAAGCATGCCAAGTACAGTCAAATGTCAAAACACTGCTAATTGTGTTAGTTGACTTTAGAGATGTATTCCATTAGGAATTTGTTTCACAAGGTCAAATAAACAGCTATGCATTCTAAAATGAGGTTTTGAATTAGTTTACAGAAAAAAAAATCTAACAAAATCATCAAAAACAGCAGCAAAATGTATTATGATTTTTGTTTTGTGACAATAGGCAAGCTCATTTAGATCTTTTAACTCAAGTTTCTGGTTCAAACAATCATCATAAGCTATATCTCACTTCCTTTATTCATCAGACTTTGTCCACTATAATTTCCAAAATATAAATGAAATTAAAAAAATGTGACAGAGCAACTCAGAGACATTTCTTAAGAGTTCTAGAAATGCTTACAAAGTAGGAAAAATTCTGGAATACTTATTAGTCAGGAAGGAAATATCTCAAAAGGAGAATGTGACAGAGCAATTCAAAGACATTTCTTAAGAGTTCTAGAAATGCTTCCAAAGTAGGAAAAATTCTGGAATACTTATTAGTCAGGAAGGAAATATCTCAAAAGGAGATATGTTCACTTAATTCACATGATTTTATATATACAGTGTTTTAAATAAATTTTATTCTAGATTTTTTAAATAGATCTTGTATAACTCTTATAGAATTTCAAATTTATGTTAGTTCGCAATATTTGAAATCAGGGCACAAAACTTCGGCTTGTCTACTGATTAGGATTCAACCTGGGAGTCAGCAAAAATGGTGATATACCATATACAGTTTTTCTGGTCTGTAATCAGGAAATTGATGAAATATCAACTGAATCTACAACATAGAACTACATCAACTTTGCCTATTTCAAGGCACTATCTCACTAGTTCTATATCACTGAAGTATTCTATAAAACAGTGGTGGCCAATCTTTTTAGGTTTCAGGGTGCTTTTCATTTCAAAAATCACAGGCAGACTATAGTATGGTCTATAAATTGGACTGCCAGATATTTCAAATAACAATAACAATTTTTGATACAGAAAATATGACAAACCACTGCAGGCTCCCACTCATGGCTTGTTGGTCGACATGTTGGCCACCCCTGCTATAAAGGACAGTTGATGTTGTTCTATACTGTAGATTGTGGCACAGCTGCTACTGTGCCCCATATATTTATTCATATTGTAAACAGGGCTAAGATATATTTTCTAGAGTTGCTTTTCTTTAATTTTAATTATTTTTTCCAACCTATTTCCAAATATAATTCCCTTAAAGGATCATTTAAGAGATCCAATTACAGTAAGAAAATTTTTATTATGTAAATGAATTGGATTTTTACTTCTAATTTACAGAATAGATTTAAACTTATTTCAAGTTAATATAAATAAAAAAATTTAGCTTAATTTTATGGTACTGTATCAAACAGTTAAGGGATAGAAGGTCGAAACTTGTTTTGTTATAAATTGGACTATTTATGCCATCTAATGATGTATTATTTATTACTCAACGATTATTAATTTTGAAAATATAAGCATTCAAAGTGTGACAACTTTTTGTTGCATTTGTACTCCCAACATTTCCCCTACTCAATAAAGAAAAAGACATGGTTCTATGTCAAAACAAAAAAATAACTGAAGTGGCAATAATAAGTTCAAACGTTTATTAGGCATCTTTTGGGCAAATAGTCCTTCAATCGACAGAGTAGAACAATGTTAGGGAATTACAGAGTCCTTCACAAATATAAAAATACAATAAATAACAAACTTTACTATAACTGTACATAATGACAATAGCTTAAGATGATTAGGACATGACAAGGACAGGAGGAACTGACGACTAAATGAAAATGAATAACATTTACATAAAGAAATGAACTATTGATGGTGGCTAAGTAGTATGTTGTTTTTACTTTCTGGTCCACTAACTTCGAAATTCCCTTTCCAACAGCTGACATATATCAAGACAAGACAATTCAGGTATCAGATTAATTCATCTAATTAAAATTTTAATTAATAATAAAATTATTTTCCCTTTTACTTGTTTTTTCCCCCATGAAATTAGCAATCTATCAAATCCTCACAAGTTTTCTCAATTTATCTTGAGAAATTTAATTAAAATTCTGAAAACTTTCAGCTAGATCTTAATAAATGAATGAATAGCTTAAAAGTAAAATTTAATCAATATGTACTTTCAACTTTTGAAAAATGTAAAAGCTATAAGTATACACGTGCTTATGTATACATACAGTTAAGGAAAAACCAAAATCAATTTTATTTTATATTAAGGGCTTCTCCTGTGATCTTTGGCCATCAACTCTGTCGGGGATTACATTTCTTAAATCTCTAGTCTGTAAATGGGACAGTTTGTCTGAACACCAGCAAATGGGTCCAAAGGTGCCTATTCATATCTGAAACCTTTCTAAATGGACTAATTCCATATTGAAAATAAAGCTTTTATATTTGCATACCAATAAAAACTCTGGACTTAGTTGTCAAAAATTAAGAGTTAGTTTCAAAAAAGATTATTTAAATAGAAATTAGATGATCCGAGAATATGACAAGGACATGACATTTTGTTATCTTTTGATTGGATGGTTCCGAGGCCACTAGGTCTCAGAACCATCCATAGCAAAAGATATCAAAATTTAGGGTGACTAGCAATTATAGCATAAACTATGAAGATAGGTAATTTCAATTCATTAAGGCATTAAATTTAATTTAAATAGTATTTTATTCTTCTATAAGTATTTATAATTGCAGAAAAAATATTTAAGAGCAGTAATAAAAATTAATCTAATAATACAAGGTCCATTCAATAAATAACCGGAAAAGTTGTATAAAAAATACAAAACTTTGACAAAGTTGGTGCTTCTTTGTTATTTTTTGGTGGTATCCTAGAACTATTATCAGATGGACCTGGCATACCTGCCTCGCAAATGGGATGCTGGGAATCAGTGAACATGACCTTATCAGCACTTCTGTGGAATTCCGGACGAATGGAAAAGCGGAATTGACAGGCAAATGGCCTAAAATCCCGGTCCACGTTAAATGTGCGGGCAAGGACGACGAATGAGGCTGACGACTCGATTAAATGAGGCGGAGAACAACATTGAGTAACATTCAATAGCTTCTTTAATATATATAATAAATAACATGAGAAAGAATTAGAGTTTACATTTGTTTTACTGACAAAGATTGGGAGAGAGATACCTGTGACTCGGATGACTTCTATCATTAATATGGAAGGCACAACAAATGGTCTTTAGTCTCTTAATTGACAGTCTCTAGTCCAGGTTACTTAATACAATCTATCTTCTGGATAATAATAATGCGGACCCACACCACCTGTTGATCTTATGTTTCAGCGGTCGGTGACGGGAGGACCTTGTCAACTTGATGTTTCGGTGGGCCGACCTTCGTTGAGAAACCGTTAAGACAAGCAAACCAAAGCTTCGTAAGACTGGAATCGAAGCTGTTGTGAGACTAGAACTAAAACTGTCGTAAGACTGGAATCCAAAAGCTGTCCGAAGCTGTTGTGAGACTAGAACTAAAACTGTCATAAGACAGAAATCCAAAAGCTGCCCCAAAAGCTGTCGTATGACTGGAACCCAAAAGCTAGATGTCTCGACTGAACCAAAGCAAGGACCTTTGTCCAGCCTCGCTCTTATATAGTGCTGCCCTCTTCTCACCTTTCTCCCGGGCTGGCTGTTATTGTATCTTACACAATCGATCTGAGATCGAGTAACATTCTTTGTAGATATTCGTATAAACAATCGTAAAATGGACGGTAAGATAAACTAACACGTCCAAAGGACGGTAAGATAGACTAACACGTCCTGTTTCTCAATCTATCAGATTTCACTCAATTGCGTCATTACATTTAATACTTTGATTCGAATCCCGACAATAAAGGGGAGAGTTTTCCGACCCCACACTTCTTTCAGTTCACACCTTCTTGGGTTTTGGAGATGAAGAATGTTGCCACTCCATTGAAGCCCGCTTTCGTTCAGGTTCGTAAAAATGCACCCAACCTTCATCTCCCATTACAATACGGTGATGAAATGCCTCCCCTTCAGCCTCATACTGTCGCAAAAGCTCCCTGCACACATCCATGCGCCTTTCTTTCATTTCTGATGTCAAATGTTTTGGAACCCATTTCTCGCACACACTTTCTTGAACAGCAGTACGTCATGAACAATATGGTGGGCTGATCCGACACTAATCTTCATCTTTGCTGCAATATCACTCACCTAATACGCCTGTTTTCCCATATCAACTCATCAACTCTCGCAATGTTGTTCTCCGTGACTGCACAGACAGAGCATCCTGGGTATGGCGAATCTTCAACACTTGTTACACCTGTTTGAACTTATCTGCCCACTCATACATTTGTGTTCGACTCAAACAACTTTCACCATATTGCACTGCCTAATGACACTCTGCTGCTCCATGTTGGTGAAAACCTGCTAGGGTGCTGCCATCTTGTTTCACTAATTCCCAGCATCCTGTTTGCAAGACAGGCGTGCCAAGTCCATCTGATAATATTTCTAGGACACCACCAAAAAACAACAAAGCAGCACAAACTTTGTCGAAGTTTTGTATTTTTTATACAACTTTTCCGGTTATTTATTGAATGGACCTTGTAAAATTTTGAGCCATTAAAATAAATTTTAGGATTTTGGTTTTTTTTAATGTGATGTAAATATTTCATGCAAATTTGAAGTTTATATACCCAGCCATTAGGCATCAGAATTTTTATTAGTTTTATTCTATTGACAATATACATTGGTTGCTATATATTAAGGAACAAACAGAATCATATCATTTCAATAAATATATTTTTTTTCCAAAATTTAGTAAAAATATTTGCTATATTACACATTAAAGAAAAACTAAAAATAGTGAATATAAAATATTTATTTCCTACAAAAATTAGAATATGTAAAATAAGTCCAAAATGGATGCATGAAAATGAAATAGCCAAAATATGGACCATGGTATGGTATCATATACTTTATATTATCTCAATATGGAGTACGGATACTTCCCTCACAGCAATGCAGGACTTGCAGCAATATTTCTTCATGCTGTTAATGATATTGCTTTTCTATTCAGTTGGTAACAATGACCATTGTTTTTGCAAAATATTTCTGAACTTATGAAGGTCTTAGTATTAAAGGGATTGAGGAACCTATACATCTCCCTAGAACAACTCAGATATGATCAACAGAATTAAAATTAAGAAACCTGTCTGACCAATTTGTACAAAAAATAGTTTGATCTTGAAAGTATTGCTGCACTAATTTGGCTTACAAGGGGCGGCCACAACCTCCACCCCACTGATTTCTATTGGCTTTAACATATAGTTTGGGAGCCATTGAAAAATAACTTGCATAAAAGACATCAGGTCACTATGCCATCATTTTTAAAAAAATTGAGATCAAATGTCATAATGCTGGATCAGTTTTAGATGTACGGAAATCAATAGATTGCTAAAAATTAAAGCAAATTTTATTAATACAGTCGATTCTGCTTAATTGGAACATGCTGGGACTAATCCATTTTGGCCAAGTAAGTGGCTGCCCCAATTAAACAAACTAATAATAAATTCTAAAATATGCAATATGTAGGTAAATAATAAGTAGGCAAAAAATAGTAATTAGGTACCTATTTAATGCTTTACTAATCCAAAATACAGAAAATGACTACTGATATTTTAGCCTTATCCGCTAACTATAGAAAACCATTGATCTAATGCTTCTTCGACTTCTGGATTTTCCATCACGCTTTCTTTTGGATGTTCCCGGAATTTCTTTCTATAATTCATCATGCTTTCTTTTAGATGTTCCTGGAATTTTTTCTGTAATACCCAGTCCTCACATAGTTGATTTTCTTGATGTAGGAGACATACTATAGTAGATTTTGATACACCAGTTATATTAGCGAGTCTACAATGGTTTGTATTAAATGGCTGGATTTTAATTTTTTCTAGAAAAGCAATTTTACTTGAAAGTGTAAAATCATTTCTTGGCATCTTGGCAAATATTTAAAAATTTTAAATAAAATCAACACTGTAAATGAATATCGCTAGATAATTAAATATTTTAAATAAAATCTACACTGTAAATGAATATTGCTAGGTATAGCAACATAATAACAGTAGACTATTAAGCAGATGCATACTACTTGCCAGAAGCACAACAATAGATAACTAATACGCATCACGCTAGTGTTGCCAAATATTAGTATATTGTTGACATACTTTCAAAAAATCCCTAAAATATGTCAAAAATTGCTAATTATCCTCTTTCTGCTACTGTCCCAATTAAGTAAAAACTTGACCCAATTAAGCATTTAAATTATATATTAGTTTAGTAGTTTGCATTCGAGATTTGGCCTAAAAAAGCAGCTGCCCCAATTAAACCAGTGGCCCAATTAAGTGGAATCGCCTGTATATATGAGGTTCACAAACTAATACTTTTTGAGAAATCGAGAAATAATGATTTAAGCATGCTGCTTATATATCTAAAAATTACAGCCATAGTAAAGAAGAGAACCTAAGCACTAAGTAAAACTAGTGCTTAGGTTTTCTTCTTTACTCTGATTAGTTGCAGAATGTCTATAGCTTTAGTAATTACAGCGATTTCAACCAAAGCGTCAGCATAGTAGTTAAGGTGCTTGCCTGTGGAATTAAATGTTGTGAGTTCGAGTCTCCCTTACATACCTTTTTTTCAAGTGAATATATTAAAATAATCACTTGAAAAAAATTAAAACTTCAGGTAAAATCAAACTTTTTTTGTCATGTTTACATTTGACAAAATCACTCTTCAATTATTGTTCGATATTTTTTTCGCCTTATATCACTCACTCTCTAATTGTCATAATTCACATTGTATCGGGTGATAACTGTCATAAAAACATTGAAAGCAAATAAACTTCCTGCACCAGGCACATTGGATAAAAGCTGTTTTGGCGCATTTCTCCTGCCCAATACTGTTCGGAAAACAATCTTGATTGATGTTTGTAATATACGTCTCTGTGTAATCAATTTTGATGCTTTTCATGCATAGGATAGCATCACCTGGAATATAAGTGCCAACAACTGATTATATATTAGGCTATGAATTGTAATGGCATCAGTTTGGTTATGAAGTTCTCACTGTTTTTCAAGGAGAGTACTGCAATTTTCCAATTATGAAATAAAGTTCTTTACTTGGAGGAAGAAGTAAATAGGTTTGTCACAGGTTTGTGCATTTTGGCAGTATAACTTTTACCTTGCAAGTCAGTTGGTTCTGATCATTTGTGAACATGGAGTCATACGTGACTATGTCAGTTTTTTTCTCGGAGAGGGGATGGGAAAAATTGGAGGATTCGATCGAGGAGTCGGACTTTGTACTTCGAAGTGAACGGACGCTTCCTTTTTTTTTCTCTCACCGTGATAGACCGTTTAACCTACGGACCCAGTTGGTCAGCATCGCAACCGGTGTCGAAAGAGACTTTCTCTCAACCTTCTCAATCTCCGTCCCTGCTCTCCAACATCCGAGACCCGGAGCTATCCCGATTGTTGCAGACCCAGTCAGGAAAAGGCATCAATCTTGCTGTCTCCGAAAGAGAACCAGACGACTTGGCCGACATAGACTAAGGAAACGCCCGACCAACCTTACGGAGTGGAGAACCTTGTTACTATTTTTGTATATCAAGAGGTAATTGTCCTCCGACAAATTTTTGTCAGTTGTATTATTGTAACTAATCTCTCTCCTCAATAAAGGAAGATGTTTGTTTTAACGAACGTTGTCTCCGAGTCCGTCCTTGTGTCCTAACTCTCGCCACTCATCCTTACCGACGTCCCACGCCGCTTATAGGCTGTCCGCCTGTTGAGAACCGCTCATTTGATATCTTGCGGGCTCTGCGGGCCGTGCGGGCCTCACAGGTTTGTCACAGGTTTGTGCATTTTGGCAGTATAACTTTTACCGTGCAAGTCAGTTGGTTCTGATCATTTGTGAACATGGAGTCATACGTGACTATGTCAGTTTGTCCACCCCATGAATCCAATACTAGGCAGAATTTGTTATTTTCCACATAGGATTTCAAAACATGTTGAAAATATAACTTGTAAAAATTGGTTGTTAATTTCATAGATTATGAACATGTAACATACAAGTTTTTATATCTGAGATGATTTACTTCTTCCACCATTCTAGGACTGAATTTGCTGGTAGCTTCCTGTAAACACACAAAACTTTCGGCAATAATTTGCCAGTAATAGTTATCGAATATTAGGCCATATATGAATGCATTACTTTATTAATACTACCAACTGCGACAAGTGTTTTTCCTCCCTTGTAGGATAAAGTATGTCGAATAGTCATTCAATATTCACAATTAGTTTGATTGGTGTTGATCACATAATTAGGATCAAACACACTGATAAGAGGTGCATTCACTGCACCTCTTATCAGCATGTTCGATTCTGGAAGAGATCTGCTTCTATCGTATCCTTGAACATTATTGTGTCCATAAATGACATATATTTTGTGATGTGACATTGCCAGATTCTATGCTTTTGTTTAAATTTTTCACCCATGACAATGATTTGCTGAATTTAAAATCAGTATCAGTTGTATACTGAAATACTGCACTTGCAGCCCATTGTTGGAGTATTCTGGTTGTCACATGTTTGTTATGTTGTCTAGCTTCAATAAACTGATCAAATGTCCATTTATCTATGGTAGTATACTTATACCAATTTGTTCCTCCCTTTTCAATGACTTTTTCCCTCTATGCCAAGTCTTGTGTTTCAGGGCACACATAGCTCCTCTCTTTTGCAGTGTTTGGAGATTCCATTTTGGATGTTCTTTTGCCAAAGTTACTGCCTCTATTTTAACATCAAGAGGTATACTTGTGCAAGTTAATTTTTTACTCACAGGCTCATAATATTTGTCAGACTGTGATGTAGGGGCTTGGTTACGACAATAGTATTTTCATGCCCAAAGCAGGTACATCTATTTCCCCCATCTTTTTCTTTTTCTCCCTCTTCTTTGTGTAACAGCTCTTGTACATCAGCAATCATCATTTCATCTTGCATTTCCCAAAATCGTTGCAAAATACCCTCACCAATCAGTTTCAAACGCATGGAAATACAGCTGCTTGCTTTTGAATTTATAACAACCCTTTCTTTCAATGTGCTGATGAAAAAACGCACAGCATTGGTCAATTCTTATTTTGTCTTTTCTGTGACAGGTTCATGAGAATCTGTACACACTTTTGTCGAGTGCTGTTCCTTATCCATGGTTGACTTGATATATCAGAGCAATACTCATATGCTTTACAAAAATGCATTGCACATGTAATAATAAATGTAATTTACTTGAAATTACTTGATTGATTGCAAAACAAGTAGTATTCTACTAATATTTCTGCTCTGAAATTTACTTCTACCAGGCTCAACAATTCACAGTGTACTTGCAAGTGAGCAGTGAAACTAATATTTATATAAACACTCAGTCTTATGTCTTATAATTAGGTATTGTTGTCATTCTCTTCATTTGTCATCTAGCTATTGTAAAATATGTTTTGTTCACATTGAAAAGTTGTAAATACGAAAGTTATAAAAATAGCTGCAAGCAGATCATGAATGAAACTTTCAGAACCATCTAATATTATATTATATTATATATTACATATCATCTGATGCACAGTGAATTATGACAATGAGTGAGTGAGATAAAGCAAGAAAGAGATCAAACAATAATTGAAGAGTGATTTTGTCAAACGTATGACAAAAAAAAATTTGATTTTACCTGATTATAGACTTCCATTTTCACAGTTCAATTGATATGATGTCTTGTCCATTTCAAATGTTCCCTCCTGTGATGGATATAAAAAGGCACATGCAGACTGCTGCTTATAGATGTCCTTTGTGAAATCTTCTGCACACAGTGGAATCAAATACCAGCATTCCTGTTTCTGCAGCAAGGGCAAATCACTTTTAGAGTAGCATTCTTGTCCTCTTGAGCCAATAATCAAAAATACTGATAATCCATTATAATAATCCTCGCTCTTCCACTGCTGTACCTCTAGGATGTTGCTTGAAATTCTTAAACTGGCTCCACAGCTTGAGAATCACAATATGATTAACTTCTAACAATCTGGCTACTTCTGCCTAACTTAAACTTGTCTCTAGCCTACCAATTGTTTTCCCATCAATTCATTGGTTAAATGACATCTATTAGTCATCTTCTAAAATTCTGCTATTTAGACTTTCCTTTTTCACACCTCAAACACAAACTGGCAAGCAATCTTCACATATTGACTTTTTATGATGCAGCTGATTTGCACATACTAAGGATATTTCATTACATTACCATATATTCAGTTACTTTTTACATTAAAAAGTAAATATTTTTGTGCAATACAAACAAACAATAATAGCAATATGCAAAAACCAGACCAAAATTACAAAAATTAATGAATGAATATTAAAACATTATCTTAAATAAATAAAAAATTTAAAGCAAAATGTATTATAAACCCTTTTCCTATCAAAAAGTTTTCTTAAATTATAAAAAAAAGCATTAGAAAAATATTATATATTTGTAAATGATAATTTTATAATTTATTAAATGAATTTCCAGACTAAGATCATATCTGTTTTCTAGGAAGCATATTTAATATGAATTAAACCATATGCAGTAAGAAAAGAGAAAACAGCGGAGTTGTGTTTGAAAGCCTGGAGAACAATCTTTTCAATGCAATTTCCAACCATTATCCTATGTAGATGGAAATGCTTTCATTTTTAAATTATTATTATTTTATTGGGTAACATAAAATATAAATTATTCCAATAATGTTTTATATAAATAATTCTTAGTTTATAAAAGGATTTTGTTCCAATGACCAGATCACAAGTCAATATTCTTAATTAAGTTAAAAACATTTTATATATTACAGTATATTATCTATTGCCTATTACAATTTTTCTTTATATCATAACATAATATCATAGTAAACTTAACAAAAAATGGATGTGCCAATACATTTAGCCATTACTCATAGACTTGTACATATATTAAAAATTATCAATCTTAGGACTTTCTGACTATATCATAGTGATAAATATGACTAAGTCAACAGAATCATAAGATTAGGTTAGTTTGGAATGAAGTCAAATCACACAAGCAGAGCCAGATTTGCCTTTTTGGTGGCCCTAGGATGAGCAAGGGTTTGAGGCCCCTAAAAATAATAATCATCTCTGAAATAACTTATAACTTTGTTATAACTTATAAGGAAGCTTTAAAATTTTACTTTCTATCTAGCAAAATATTTTAATAAAAATCTATTTTTTCTTATTAAAAGTTTATAAAAGTTGAAAAAAGATTGATAGTTTTGGGCCCCTAGAATTGCGGGGCCCTAGGACGCAGCCTATAGGTAAATCCAGTACTGCACACAAGTGATACTTTAAGTGGTGGCAATTTTTAGAGCCAAACAGGCTGACCATCATTCATGAGGGGATCAACTGGAATATTGAAAGATGAGATTAAATGTGTCAGATTCAGACTTCTGAAAAACTGGAAGTATGGAACTTGGAATTGAACCCCGATTCTTCAAGATGGTAAACAACTGTTTTATCATACGGTCATCCAGCTAACCAATGGCATCATAAATTAGAACTATATTTTTTTATCACAATTATATCTCTTAGGCAGTTTTCACTTTTACCACAGTTCTATACTGGAATTTGTATATTATTCCATTGCATATGTGCACTGATCCATCGCAACATCATCATCACTTATACAAAAGAACCGTTTCTTCTTTAATTTTATTTCTAATTTAAAAAAACCTTTTTATATAAATACATAATAAAAGCATGGCACTATAACAGAATATGCATTTCGGCTTCCTAAGCCCTCTTCAGTTCCATTCGATGTACCATGCATTTTTTACTAAAAAACATTCAAAATTCCTTATATAAAATGCCATGTATTAAAGATTTATATTCTGTGTGGATCTGTCAGCTGGAGTCCGATGTAAATGTATCATTGTCTATCTAAATTTATATAACTGTCTGAAGAATCAATCTGCTCGTTGGCCTCAGTGGTCTAGCAGTATGACGATGATGTTGGGACGTTAGCCCAAAGGTCCCCAGTTCGATCCCGGGCCGAGGTGGATTTTTTCTTCAGATAATTTAGTTGTTTAGCCCAAAGGTCCCCGGTTCGATCCCGGGCCGAGGCAGATTTTTTTCCCGGTTCGATCCCGGGCTGAGGCAGATTTTTTCTTCTTCAGGTAAGTTAATTCAATCCCGGGCCGAGGCGGATTTTTTTTCAGACAAATTAGTTAAAAGGTGGTCTAGCGGTATGACGTTGGGACGTTAGCCCAAAGGTCCCCGGTGGGCTGAGGCAGATTTTTTCTTCAGATAAATTAGTTAAAAATTCTAGTTTGAGCCGAGGCAGATTTTTTCTTCAGATAAATTAATTAAAAATTCGAGTTTGTATGACGTTGGGACGTTAGCCCAAAGGTCCCCGGTTCGATCCCGGGCATGATGTTGGGACGTTAGCCCAAAGGTCCCCAGTTCGATCCCGGGCAGAGGCAGATTTTTTCTTCAGATAATTTAGTTAAAATTCTAGTTTAATTTATTAACAATAGATGGCGCCACTCATTGATCTAAATAAATAAATTATTATTCTAATTACGAGATGGCGCTAACTTTAGTTCAAATTATTTCCAATCATTAAATTATTCCGTTGTAATTCAAGGGCTAGATTTTGGCTAGTATATTTGGATTTCTCAACTAAACAAGAACTAAAATGATCCTTTAAATTCAAAATATGAGTCATGACAAATAATATAGGCCAGGTCCCTAAGTATGTTGGGGTCAGACTCTTCTTCTTCCTTGTGCCTCAAGAGGAACCTATAGAATAAACTGCATGTGCCATACAAATTCAGGGCAGGGTATAATGATTCAAAGTCCTCAACTAAACAAGAACTAAAATGATCCTTTAAATTCAAAATATGAGTCATGACAAATAATATAGGCCAGGTCCCTAAGTATGTTGGGGTCAGACTCTTCTTCTTCCTCGTGCCTCAAGAGGAACCTATAGAATAAACTGCATGTCCCATACAAATTCAGAGCAGGGTATAACGATTCAAAGTCAAGAATTGACATAATTTCTGTCTTTTCAATTGTAACCGATCTCAACCTGTCTAGGAAGTCAACCGATGATTTAATAGAATCAGGGTAATTTCCTAGTTTTCTGCTACACCAGTTCGATACACTTTTCTCTATGAAGTAACTCGGAGAGCGTTGTTTCTCAACAATTGGCCTCGCCAATATAGGATCATTATGCGTCTTTATATATGCAAAAATCCTAGGACAGGCAGGGTTATAAGAAAGGTGCAAGACCCTAGGGATCTTTTTACTGCAGAAAAAATCAAAATTTTGATCCCATACAAATTCAGAGCAGGGTAT
Organism: Olivierus martensii; assembly: GCA_000484575.1. Lineage (NCBI taxonomy): Eukaryota > Metazoa > Arthropoda > Arachnida > Scorpiones > Buthidae > Olivierus > Olivierus martensii. The sequence goes on from AYEL01086412.1 coordinate 14,361, forward strand.
AACGATTCAAAGTCAAGAATTGACATAATTTCTGTCTTTTCAATTGTAACCGATCTCAACCTGTTTAGGAAGTCAACCGATGATTTAATAGAATCAGGGTAATTTCCTAGTTTTCTGCTACACCAGTTCGATACACTTTTCTCTATGAAGTAACTCGGAGAGCGTTGTTTCTCAACAATTGGCCTCGCCGATATAGGATCTTTATGCGTTTTTATATATGCGAAAATCCTAGGACAGGCAGGGTTAGGTACCTTCCTCCTATCAAGGTAAGCAGGGATTCTGGGTTTTTTAAGGAATTTAGCAATTTTTTTAGCTAATTTTATAGTAGGGTCATAAATTAACCTTTCTGCCCCCGAATCCTAAAGAGTACTTTAAAGAAAACTAAAAGAAAATGCTGCTATAAAAGGTTGCCAACCATATTCAATTTAATTATTTTCATTAAAAGTTTATGTAAACAATTAAGAGATGGCACCACCATTACACACGACACAGATAGTCTGCTTCACGCAAAACTAAGCGATGACTTAAACATATCTGACCAATAAGAATGAAGCATAAAATAAAGGGAAAAAAATCATTTATAATATGTACCAAAATAAAAATATTGTTTATATGTCTTTATAGTAGACAACATGGTTATCGACTTATATCAAATACCTGTAAGTGCGCCTTGTAGAGCGGTTTTGATGACAGCGAAAGAAATTGGTTTAGAAGTCAATTTAAAATTCGTCAACTTATTTAACGGAGAACAATACAAAGAAGAATTTCTTAAGGTAATTTAAATATAAATATTTATAAAAATTAATAAATTATTCATTAAAATTTCATCTTAACTGATAAAAATTAAAATATTCTGAAGTCAATTAATAATGTTAAATAGCTATTATTTTAATAAAATAATTAATGCATTCTGTTTAAATATTCTTAAACGATGTTTATTAATTAATAAAATTAAAATGAGTTAAACTAGTTATCATTATAATCGAATTCTTAATGAAATTATAAATTTTCCTCTTCTCTTCTTCATTTTTTCTTTTTTTGATGTGTCCTCACAAAAATATTTTTTATTTTTTCGAATAGATCAATCCACAGCATTGTGTACCTACTATTGAAGATGATGGTTATTGCTTATGGGAAAGGTAAATTTATTAACAATGATTAAACCGCTTAAAAATATTAACATGATATTTTTGTTCAGGTTGAAAATATCGATTTTTGCACTCATAGATTTTCAATATTTAAGCTTGTTGCATGTTACTATGGTTTTATCTGTTTTGTTACCACACAAATATGGATTTTTTATTAACGATGAGTTATATTACTTTACTTCATTTTATTCAGAGAATACTCTTCTTTCAATTTCTTTTTATTAACGAATCTAGTGCGTTTATAAAGAGTTTAATAATAAAACGAATTTTATTCATTTCAGTCGTGCTATCATGACATATTTAGTCAACAAATATGCTCCAAATAGAGAACTATATCCAAAAGATGCACGAAAGAGAGCTATGATCGATAGATTATTATATTTTGATATTGGTTCTCTTTACAGAAATATGTCTGAAGTAGTGGTAAGTAAAATTAATGCATTTTATTGTATCATTTTATATAATTATATATATAAAAAAACAATTTATTTAATAAAATAATTAATGCTTTAATTTAACGATATTTATCGATTATCGTAAACATAATGTATCTTAAACAGTTAGCTAAAATATAATTAAAAATTTTAAATATGAGAAAATTTATACTTTATTTACAATTATGAAAGACAGATGGCGCTACAAAATAAATTTCTATTACAAAATTACTGATAAAATGATCTTAAAAATAATTCCTTTAAAAATAAGATCCATTATACAGCAATCTCAAATTTATATACTTTAAATAGGATTAAATCAAAAGAAAAAATTTATGGATTTTAAATTAGATCAATCGATTTTTCGATTTTTTTTTTTTTTAATTATGATGATTTTAAATTAGAGTTAAATATGATCTACAAAATAAATTTGCGAAAAACTTACTTCGATATTTAACGTAACAATTCTGAAATAAATGCGAAAATTAAATTTTACTGTTTGATATCATTTTAATTTCTTTTCTTTATAAATCTTTGCGAGAGGGAAAAGAATCGTATATAAAATGTAAAGAATTAAATTCTAAAAGAAAATTTGAAAATACTCGTTATTAAAATTAATCGCTGTAAACAATTCTATATATTTCATAAAATTTAAAAACTATGCTAAAATACTAATTAGTTACTCAATCAGACTAACAGGACTTAACACTAAATGGAATTTCTTTCGTGAGATTCGGATAGATTTGATTTTACATTCTTTGTGTAAAAAAGCAAAAATCAAAACTGTAGAATGATAACCATAAATAGTATCAAAGTAAGCGAGCAAACGTTGAAGAAACAGGAAAAAAGTTTTTATTTTTGAAATTTCGGCAGAATAACAAGAATAAGAAAATAGCAGATTCCTATTTTGTATTTCAAGCTGTTACTGTATAGAAATGTAGAATGTATGAGAGAGCTTTCTACCATATCTCAAAAATAGTAAAAGATAGAAAAATTTTGATAGGCCCCTTATTTTATGTTTTTTTCTCCCATGAGGATTTTTTTCACCTGAATATCCTGTTCAGTTTAAGAAAAGATACAGATTTGCAGTAGATTATTTTTCTAAAATTATAATTTTGGGAAGATTGAAAATTACAAAAACTGTTTCAATTAATTGATAATTTTCTAATTACAACATACATTTCGAACAATTGATAATATTCAATGATATTGCTAAAATATGGTATAATTTTATATATTTTTCTCTGCAGAATATACATTATATAGTTTTTGTCAAAATACAATTAAAAATAATAGACAGATTGACAAAATAACAGAAGTTATTATTTAAATCTGCAATCTCAAGTAATAACAGAAGTTATTATTTGAGATTGTAGATTTTTGCTTCATTTCGTCTCAATGTATTTGTTGATCTATTTTTGAAATAACTTTAAGTTATAAATAGATAAACATAATATAGAATAATTTTTAATGAGTTTTTCTGTTTTCAAAGTTTTTTCTGGTTTCATTAATAGAGATTCGAAAAATACGAATGATATTTAACAAAAAAAAAAAAAATTCGAAATTTTTTTAGAAGGAACTAATTTCAGTTTTCTTTCTTCTTCGACATTTCAATCAACCTTTATAAAATTTTGTCTTAATCTCGAAAGGTATTTTATGTCTTTGAGGTAGAAATTTTTTTAGAAGGAACTAATTTCAGTTTTCTTTCTTCTTCGATATTTCAATCAACCTTTATAAAATTTTGTCTTAATCTCGAAAGGTATTTTATGTCTTTGAGTATCATTCTAGAAACATTGATAAATTCTATGTAAAAAATTCATAAAAATCTTATTTGAATAACTAAGAATAATGATAAAGTCAATTTATTTTATACTCTAAAGTCAAAGTTCTTAATTATTCTTTGAAAAGATTGTAATAAGAAGATAAGTTGAATTCAATGTGATTTATTATTAAAACTTGGTAGGGTATTTTTTATTTTCTTGATATTTGTAGAATCACAAATAGTGATCTATCATTATATTTTTTAGTTTTTTATAATAAGATTTTGAAAGCTGAAATATTTATGAATTAGCCTCAAAGAACACTATATTCATTATACCTACTACTTAATAGAATAACAGACATTTTAAGAAAAATTTGTATTAAATATAAAAACAAGTTTTATTTATATTTAAAAAAAGAACAAAAATAGTTTGAACATTACAGTACCTAAAAAACAGAAAAATTGAATATAATTTGTTGTTGTAAATTACTCTTCGAGCTTTTATTGCAGCAAATTGCTTTAGTGCATCTTTATAATGTATTGTTTTAGATATCGTCTTCTCTATAGAAGTTATTGCCAAATCATTCAGTCGGTCTTGGATTGTTTTGTTCTTAAATAATTTTTAAAATTTTTAGTTTAGAAAAACTGCTCAGCTGCAGACTGCAGCTATAGTTACAGGTAGCGTTAACAAAATTCTTAGTTCTACAACAACGTTTGGAAATATGGAAATGTAGTATGATCTACTCTAGCTCTCAACCTCATATAAAAATATAATAAAGATAATTTTCTGTGCAATAAAAGAAAAACTAAAATTATAATAAATCTTTAATTTAATTGACAAATAAACACATTCTGTTTATTTTTAATTAATCTCAAATTTATAGCAACCAACGATCTAAATAGCAACTGTTAAAACACAGAATATTTCCTTCTATTTATATATTATTACGAATTTTGTCACATTAATATTTTTTGTTCTTCATTATACATTTCATATTTTTATAATTCATTTTGGCTCCTATATCAATCCAGCGCCTGAGGCGGTTGCCTCGTCGCCTCATCTATGGAACCGGCTCTGAATGCAATTTTATACCTAAGAAATTTATTTTTCATTATTCAATCAAACTAACTTTTAGAATATCTATATTCTCTATACACAGAATAGTACAGTTTTTATTTTATGTAATGTTAATAAATGTATCCATAATTCATAAATAAATGTTACGTTACTATTTAATTTATTATTTATGACATTATTAGTTATATTTGTAACAGCTGAATAATACATAATTAAATTAAATTAAAACAAAATTTTAAAATACAAATATCTAAAATAGAAGAAAAGTATCTGTAAGAATTTTTCTGACTTATTCTTTCATATAATTTCCATTGTAAACATAAGTTACTTCAGATTAGACTTTAATCATTTGCAGGAATTTCTTTCCTAATAGAAAAATAATTGTACTGGCTGCGATTTTATTTCAGATATCAGACTGAAATATTAAATAAAATTTTTTAATCTATGTTTCTTTTTGATATTTTCTCATTAATATAAATTTGATTTGAATCCGAGTAATTTAACTACACTTCTAGAGAGATTAAGGAAGCTATTTTTTATGATTCTTCTCTATAAATTTGATATTAAATCTTCTTTAGTAATTGTTTCGATTGTTTTATTCTAAAGTGAATGCCTAATATAATTAAAGTAACTCTTTTAGAATCCTCTTTCTACTCTGTCGTCATGGTTTTCATACTGTAACTGTACGTAAATATTATTAATGAAATCGATAAGCACATAAACACACTCAAAAATCTTATTATTTTACTTTCTTTCGGAAAATATTCTAGAAACATTTTTATTTAATTAAATCTGTGAAAGAATTGAGGTTATAAAAAATAAAATTATCTTTAATTAAAATTAATAAAATGAGAAAATTTTACTTATTTATCGATAGTATGGACCAGCATTTAGAGGAGAAAATATTGATACAGAAAAAGTAAAAACCTTCAAAACTACACTTTCCCAATTGGAAAAATTTTATACTGATACTAAACCATATTTAGTCGGAGAAGATTTAACTTTGGCAGATCTTTCAATTCTCGCTACACTCTCTTTTGGAAAGGTAAATTTAAACATTAATTAAAATTATGTTATATTATTCCTCTTATAATTTTTGTTTTTATTCTATAGTTGATAGATTTTGATTATAGCGAATATCCTTCCATTCAAAAATGGATGACAAAGCTAGAGAACGAACTACCTTATTATAAAGAAATTAATGAAGACCCAATAAATGATTTTAAGCGGCAAATGGAAGAAATGAAATCGAAGAAGTAAACAAGCAACTTGCGGATTATACAATTGCTTTGAATATTTATATTAGAGATATATTGTAAAATTTTTTAATATTAATATATTTAAAATTTTTGGTATTTAAGATTACATAAAACTTGTTAAATCTGAAACAAATGAATTTTCACTAATATTTTAAAATTTAAATAACTTTTAAAATAACTACTAACTTTTAAGTAACATTTAAAATAAATCACAGAATATCTAATTTTTTAATTAAGTGACATTATGTATGATCTAAAGTTAGATTATATAATAAATATTGAAAAATCATAAATTCATATTAATGAAAAAGATCTTATATACATCTTTTGAAAATAATCATATTTCCTATTAGCACAAATCATTCTGTAATTGCTTTAAAATATTGCATTATGTTTAAACTTACAAACAATTAAAAAGTCCGGAAAAAATTGTTTTTATAATTCCGATTTTAAATTTATTAATAACATGAAAGGAATTAATAATAAAATCAAAAATTGAAGTAATCATCGAATTACCAAATATTGTAAATATATATCATGAATAAATATTTAATACGAAATTAAAAAATAAGTTAAACCTTTCAGTTATCATTAATAAACGATAAATATTGTAAAACAAAGTTAAATTCTTTAAAAATATTTATATTTCATTATTGTTTAAAGCCCATAAAAAACCAATGAAAACAGTTCTATCAAAAAATATATTTAACAAAATTGAGGTGATTTTGATTTGTGCAAGCAATCATTTTTAACATAATTAACGTGTTCAAATATATATACTGTATTTAAGTTTTAAATAGACCGTAATCTTTGTCCTTCTAACAATGATCTGTCTATGACTTTTCATTCGCCGATATTACATTGTTTTTCTAATACGCATCATGTTCACGAAAAGAAAATGTTCTTGGCATATTATCATTAATCATTTGTTTCCTACTCTCCTTCTTTATTCAACTTCTATCGCTTTCGCTACCATAACTTGTTTCAAGCTTGTACAAATTATTATTTTGGCTTCCTTTCAATTAATTTATAGAAACTTCGCCATGCTTTTCTCATTAACGACATTACGAAGAGGCATTAACGAATAAGACGTTGAAGATAGCTCTAATAATTTTGTATTAGTGTAGTATTACTCATATGCAACAAATAATTTCAAAGATAACGACTTTTTAAAGTTTCAAATAGCCGACATCTTGTAATGGAGCTACATAGAAATAGTCTTTCCATTCTAAATAAATTCGAGAATTTGTTAAGAGACTTGAACTTTCTATCATAATATTTTCTAAATTCAAAAATTTATTATTGGATTTATCAAATAGGACCGAATATAATAGAAACATTAAAATTAATAACATATCTTGAATATTGAGAAAAAATCTAATCCTCTAAAATTTAATCACTTGTTTTATCAATATTTTAATATGGTGGTAGTTGTAGTATAGTTATTTGTTTTAGTAAATCTTAAAAATCATTATTTTAAGATTTATTTTCAGAATCACCATTTCAATTCGAATATAAACATAATCTTTATTTTGAGATGATGATAGTTTTAAAAATGTAAAAAGAAACGTGTTTTAAAATTTCGATAATCATCCTTACAATTGTTTCGTTATAGAAAAATATGTTAACGGTATCATCTTTTATAAGATTATTAAGAGAATTCAATTTTCTAACAAGATATAGACTACAGGGTGTATCGAAATTTTATAAGCAAGTTTTGTTATATAAATACAATATATAGTCTTAACCACTTCGTTAAGGAAATCTAGCAAGGTAAAGTGTAACCTGTCTAAGAAGACCAGCAACGGGCGGTCAATGATCGGTCTCAATAAGCAGGTGGTCTTTGATGATAGGTTTCTTCTAAATTTATTTAAAATAGCATAAAGTAAGTTACATAATAAAAAAAAACATATTTTATTTTAAAGAAATCTCAGTGAAGAAATAGCATAAATATCATGAATAATTTTAAATACATAACATAAAATAATGACAATGTACAAAATACTGTATATTTTAATTAAAAAATACACAGTATTTTGTACATTATGTATTTTAATAAAAAAATATGACAAGATAGGAAAGTCCATCTACACGTGCAAAACCATGTAAAGGGTTGTCGTCAGTTTTACAAATGTGGTAGGGATTTATAATTTAAATTATGCAATATTTCTAGTTATTTTAAAACCCTGGTCTCATTAATAAGGTGCTACGGAAAGCTGATGGTTCCTTTAAAATAGTGGTCTTGGTCCGGTTATACAGGTGTCTCAAGTTATAGAATTTTATGTACAGAATTTTAAAGGGCGGTTCTGAGTTCTGGTCTTAAGCACAGGTAGTCTCAGAACATAGGTGGTCTTTGGGACAGGTTACACTGTATACAGGATTACAGATAAAGATAAGTAATAAGAAAAAAGCAAAAAAATTCTCTGTAATTTGATATATTATTATTACAATTTAGTTAATGCTATATGATTAATCAAACATATTTAAAAAAAGATGTTTAAAGTGATCCCCTTAGATTCAAGACCACCCTAAATCATATTGCGCCATGAATTATAGTTTTGCTGAAAGATGTCAAGTGTACTATGAATAATTGTTCCAGCTGCTGCAATAGCATGCCATAGATCGCCCGTGTGTTGTATCCTTTGGAGTGTCCATTGAACTAATACACTCCTGCTGAATTAATGAATGCATATTTATTCATTTCAATCTCGGAGCCTCCTACTAGCAGCTAACGTTGCCTATCTTCGTAATCAAGCGATTAAGACTATATGTTTATATAAAAAAATATTGTTTTTAATTATAGAATGCTATGCACCTATTTATCGTATGCAATTCCAATACGCCTTATATAGTATCACTCCTTGCAGAAAAATAAATCAATAGTTCAATAAATATTAAATAGGAATATATTAAGTTTAATATAACTGTTTATTTTTCTAATTATTTCATATATGAAGCTCATAAGAATAACTTTCTTCATATTTACTTCAACAAATTGCGTAGCATTTTATCATAATATAATATAGTGTATCAATATTTTAAATTATTTTAAAATATACCCTTATAAATTTTATATTAAAATTATTAAACTATTGTTTTCTTAGTATGCAGCATCTGTCTGGTATATTCAATTTATTTCAAACACATAAAAACTATATTTTTATTCACTGTAATATTTTAAATTCTTTTAAAATATACCCTTATAAATTTTATATTGAAATTATTAAACTATTGTTTTCTTAGTATGCGGCATCTGTCTGGTATATTCAATTTATTTCAAACACATAAAAACTATATTTTTATTCACTGATTTTTAAAATTATTCGAATTAAAATCAATTTTATGATGTTTCTTCAAAAGAAGTTACAATATATTTATAAAATGTTGATTAAAAAATAATGAAAATCACAATTTATTATATTATAGCTACAAATATAATAAATAAAGCATCACAATGATACTAATCGATTTACATATACACTCAGCCCTCGATTTACATCGTAGATACGTTCCTGGAAAAATCGTGCAAACCGAAACCGTGTAAAACGAGACGCAGAATTCATACAAAATAGAAGGATATGTTCAATTAAACTGTAAACCGTGTAAATCGATCTAAAGAAGATAATGAAAAGTCGAGGATATGTTCTTTATAACCGTGTAAAATGAGATAAGGATTAAAGGAAAAAAAGGGGATTGGTTCATTAATTTTTAGAGACAATTTAATGCTTATACTTTTTCAATTTATTTTTGAAAATGAAAACATAAACATTAATTAACATCGAATACGGTACAAAAAAATTAACAATATTCCGTACAAATAAAAACAATAAAAGAATTCTAACATAAACAGGCGAGCTGCAAGTCTGAGTTGAGTTTAGTTGAACCGCGAGACTTGGACAGTAAAAGTTAATAGTGAGCGATAAATTGTGAAAGCGAAAGTGGACTAAGAAGAACTGTGAGTTATTCTGAAATAAAGACATAAATTAGTGTTGTATGAGATAATTATCTGGTTTTGTATTGAATTTAGTTATAGTGAAACAAGATTATTTTTTTTGTGTGAATAAATTGGACTATACGAAATATAGCTGTATTCACTTTTTATTAATCTCTACGAACTCGTAAACCCACAAAACGTGACAATATGATACTCTTTTAATTTATAAATGGCGTAATGCAAAACAATCAAAATAAAACCCCAAAAAAATTTTTTATTTTCATTTAAAAACCGTATAAATCGAGTGCTAGGTGTATATGCTTGTATTAATCTTCTTTGAATCACAAATGAAGATCGATTTTATTCCCATTTATATTCTTGTGAAAAATTCAAAATATCTTAATGCAAATAGAGTGAAACTAAAAATTTTATTCTAAGGATTTAGCCTAGCATCTTTTATTTTTTTAATCTTGAATATCTTACATTAAATTCAATTTCAATTTTTAATTAAAAGTTTATAAATTACTCAATAATAAAAAATATTCTAATAGGTAAAAATATATACAGTATATATGATTAGGACACAAGGTATTTAGCTTATATCACTGGTGATCATTTTAAATTTATTTCTAAATAATAATATTATATTGCTGGACCACAGTCTCAAATTTTGGAAGGTGTTACATGGGAAGAAGTTCGAAAAATGCAAGTAAGTAATTTTTTAATAAATTAAAGAAGAAAATAATATAAAATAATTTAAAATTATACTATATTTATCTCAATATAAAACAGTTTTTCCTATGCCTATACCTGAAAAATAGATTTTCGTATATTAATTGCTTAGAAAATATCATGTTAATGTTTTTATATCATCAGTAATATTCTTAGTTAGTTAAAGATCTAGACTTTCATTTATTTTCACATAGCATAATTAATGTATATTAAAACACATTTTTAAACATATGCTAATTTATTTATAAAAACAATGCTTAGTATAGTAATATGGTAAGTCAATATAACATTAATATATGATTAAATGAATTAATTTTATTCTATATACAGTCAAACCTCTTTAAGCCGCCCCTCTATAAACCGTCACCCTCGTTATTTGCCTGATGAAAGCCAATAACAAATCTCCTCCTTTATGTTAAAACATGATTAGTGAGGTGGTCTATAAACCACCACCTCACTAATCGCCAACCGCCACTCATTTCTGGAGGCAGAACCATTTCATTAGTAGACAAATCTGTTGTTTAAACCGCCAAAACAATCGAATGGCTAGGTCAACCAATACAAATAGAAACACTAGAGAAGATGGCTACATAAATTCTTTGTTATATCTTTTTATTTAATTTTTTATTTCTTTATCTTATTAGTAATGAATGTAATGTATTGATGAGAATTCATTTTAAATTTGGATATAAAACAGTTTTAAGAGAAGATTACTTCTGAATTGATATTGATATCAAAAATTTTGGATTAGAGAAAACAAACTAGAATATATAACAAAAAGAAAGCTACTTATTCATGTTTATTAGAATTGGCAGAATATTGCAATTATATATAGTTATATTTATTTAAATTTTTCAGGAAGTTAAAAGAAACTTGAAGAAATTTCTCTCATAATTTCTGATGTAATTAAAATATATATTGGGCATCATATTTAAAATGATAAATTCATTATTCTTAGCAATGAAAAGAATAGTTTATTAATTTTATTAGTCCATCATAATAAAAATATATAAAGTTGTTTTTGTACAGAATTCTTATTAAGGGCTTATATACTAAACGAAAATATGTAATAATTATTTTATTAATTATAATGGCATTCAATGCTTAAAAAATATACTAATTTGATGACAGATAAATATATCCATATTTTATTGCATTTGATATGTTGCACAGGGTATATGTAACATTAACAGTATATAAATTAAATATAAAAATTTAAAAATAAACAAGGATTTTAATGATTAAATTAGCAAAATCCATGATTACATTAGAGATAATTATTTTAATCAAACAGTAAGCTGATAATGACCACCTATAATTGAAATATATACCCAAATCAAATACACCCTGTATAAGAAATAATTTTTCCTTCGGTTTAACTCTGTATTCACAAAAGTTACTACCTTTGAAAACTTTATGAATATTAAATTTAAAAACTTATGAGAATCCTATTTTGGATTTGATTCTTGCATACCAAAATTATCACTTTTCTTAAATACTTTTGGATTGAAATAGTATGATGATTCAAGTATTATATTAATGTTTATATGGAAAGTTTCAGCTCGTCAGGCAGGGAAAAAGCAATCCATTATTAACAGAAAAAAAGATAATGGATTGTTTTTTCCCTGCCTGAAGAGCTGAAGCTTTTATTATAATTATATGGAAATAATGGAGCAGTGTAATATTATATTGGATATTTATATGGAATATGGTTTTGCAATATAAATTAATAAATTAGCACAAATATTATTTATCTACACTGTAATTAAGGATTGAGTATCCAAAGTATAGAATACACAACCAACTCATGCAACAGCATTTGTTGATATATTACTTTACAATTTATTTATCAATTCATTTTTTCTCAATAAGCTATAAACACTCGTTGGTATTAGAGTACTAGATATTCATTTTCTTTGTATTTATAAATCATCATGATAGCAATTGTGATTATTGCTATATGCAATAATGTAAAGACACAATGCCAATATCTGATAAATAGCTTTTCAGAGACATAAAAAGAGATATTAAAGGAATTCAGCAATGCAAATGTGAGATAATGTATGTATGATAGAATGCTTACATTCATTTTACTTCTGCCATATTACATAATACTTGTGATCAACTGAATAAAATTGGCTACTAAATACTGAAAAATAGTTTCAAATATTTTACTATAAATAAGCAAATTTTCATGAACAGTGAGTGAGTTTTGGGAATTTACTGTATAAGATTGATTTGACAAAACTTATCAAAGCAGTTTTGTATAAAATTAATATATATATAGTGTTATGTAAAGATTTATTTTTATTTTGCAATATAAAATAATAATTTTTCCATAGGATGCTATGATGAGCAGTACTGGAGATCAAGTAGTCTTAGTTGGAGCAGCATCAAAAGGAATTATTCAAAGAGATTTTCAACATAATGCTCTTGTTTACAAAAGTGCTTATTCGAAAAATCCATTTGATAGTGTTTCAGATAAAGAATTGGAAGAATACAAAAAGTTAGTAGAACGAAGGCAGCGTGGTGAATTAGGTATTTATTTTAACTTATTAATTAGTTTTATATAGAATACAGAAACTATATAAATATCATCAATGCACAGATTTACACAGGTTGAATCAAAAATTTTTTATTTTAAGTATTTTATTAAGATTTTTATATAAGAAATTGAAATTTTGAGATCTTGTTATAAATAAATTGTATTCATAACTGCTAAAGATTTATATTTTATATGTTGCAACCAGACATCTAGCATTCAGATCTGTATACCATTTAATAATCAAATATATAAAAAAACATGGGCCTTATGAAATCAGTAAGTAGCTATAAAAATTATCTTTCATCATATATTCATTCTAATACTATCTACTCACTGATTCTATAGTATTGCCTTACAAGCCAAATCAAAGATAAATAGTTATGATTGATTAGTTGGTCATATAACATTTATGAAACTAAGAATAATGTATAAATAAAAATAATTTTCATTATCTCCCAATCCTATCAGCATACAAAATATAAAATCTTTGAGTAGTGATGTGAATCTGAAAACCCTCATATAAAACTTATTTTTATAAATATAAATTTAAAAATATTTTTAAAACTTGAAAAATCTCTAACTTTTTCTTTTGTTTAAAATGCACTATTATATTTTTATATTAATTTTAAACTTTTTGCATAAAAATATGCAGGGTCTGTGATGCCACTATATGTATACAGGTATCCCTTGTATAACATGGTAGATAGGTTCCTAAAAAACACAATGTTGTGTGAAACCATATTATATAAGACCTGGAGCCAATATACAAAAAAGGAGTTACAGTCCAAAACCAATTAAAAACAAATAACTTTCTTTAATTCCACATAAGAAACACAAAATTAAACCTTTCACAGCCTTGAAGTTTGCAACCTAAGTAACCTAATAACATGAAACGTAAAGAAAGAAAAAATATATACGTAACACAAGAAAAATATATTTTTAAAATAATATTGATACATGAATATATTATTTGTGTAAGTATCACAAAAGTGGCTACACACATTAGCGAGATTGACAAGAACATGTACAGATAAATTGGTGAAACCATTATTCTTGTCCCATATGATGGTGAGAGGAATATGTTTGTGCAACTTGCTTGAACTTGTCATTTTATGTCGAAGTAGTTTTTATTAACATTAGAAAGTAGTTTTTATTAATTATTAATATTTGAATGTGAGTAGTCATTTTAAGTCAAAGTAATTTTTATTAATTATTATGTGTGATGATGAGAGGAATGTGTTTGTGCAAGAATCAATCTTGCTTGAATGTAAGTAGTAATTTTTATTAATTATTAATGATTATCTAATGTTATTATTAATAATCATTAATTAATAATTATATAATTATAGTGCTGTAAGGTTAAATTCGCCCTTAGGTACTTTTCAGTTTTTATACGGCCCACTTCATCCTGAAGATTGTTTATCCGGCCCGTGGCAGAAAATAATTGCCCACCCCGTTCTAGGTCCTTTTCAGCAAATCATTAAAAAACAATATAAATGTTACAAAATGAACATAGCTTTAGAACACGTGCTCTAAAACTATGTTCTAACATTTATATTTATCTATTATCCTGTTCTTTGTGCTCATTTTCAATGTTTGCTGTTAATATGATTTTTTTTTACAGTAATTATAGATTGCATCACAATTCCAATACATTAATACAAAATAATTCAGAATTTTTTGTCTATACAATATAACCATTGTGTTGGGAGGATTTCTGGTGTTTATTCATTGATCACTCTATCATTTTTTTGATTTTTCTAAAATCGTAATTGATTCAATTGTTTTTGCAAACTTCAAGGCTGTGAAAGGTTTAATTATTTTTACGTTCTAACATTTAGAAGGTAGAAAATAATATAGAATAAAGATAGAATATCAGAATATAGAAAATAGGTATTATGACAAAACATGAACTAATACTGTAGCACATCAACAACAACATCCAGTTGCAAGCAATGAATATGTATCAATACCACATTCCATATACTCTTCATCTTGTAAAGAAAATTCAAAAAGAATTAAGGATAACGTGAGCAGTCAAACAAAACACAACTGTTTTTAGCATTTTACATAATGTCAAAGAAAAATAGGATGGTATTCAACAAATAGGAGTATATACAAATACTTGCATACAATAATAATATCCAAGCAGAAGAAGAATATATAGGAGTGACTATATATTTTACTTAAAAAAATTATTATTCTTATTCTTTCTTATTAAATGATTAAATGTGAATTTTATTACAGTGGAAGAAGAAATTCCTGATGAAATTAAACCTTTATTGGTTGAACCTGTTCGAATAGAAACAGAACAACAGCAGCATCCAGAACTAATAACAACACCTATAGAAACAAAATCTCCACCTAAATCACCTGTAACACCATCTGAAGAAGGTGAGAAAATTAGTTTTAATAAAATTTTATTAATTCAAAACAATATTAATGTTATTATTATTCAAGTATTTAAGAACTACTTACAATATAAATTACAAATGAAATATTTATAATTCAAAAATTATGAATTAGAATTTATTTTAATTTAAAATAATTGATTGAAAATTTTAATAGAACATATCAATAGACTTATACATTTAATTATTTTATTAATTTTTAAAGCAATTTTTGTGTTACTATCTTTACAATCCATTATATCATGAAATCATCTAATTTTTTAAATTATTTATCAAAAAGCTTTTGTTAAATTAAAATTTTCTTTTTCTTTTATTGTTTATGTATACTCTCTCAGTACGCAAGAAACCAAAGATCCCTCCCAAGCCAATTCTTCATCCTGTATCTCGTGAAACTAAAATATTCATCACAGATGGTTGGTTTTTTCTGTATAAACTATAAGGTTTCAGATTCTTATTATGCATGTACAGATTTGCTTATTTATTTGCATGTAGATTGTCAATCATTTCTGGTTAAAGATGATAATTGAAAAAATAAAAACCAATAACAATTTGTATTGATATACTAATGGTTTTTAATTGGATGATCTAATTAATAACAGTTTTTGTTATTAATGATGATAATGTGATAATCATTAAAACTCAACAATCTTGAATAATAGTGTTTACTGCTATTTGATGGCATTTTTAATTCATTATAAATTCATAAAATTTTATTAAATAGAGGATAAGGAAATAATCTCGTGTCATAAATACATGATAAGTCTGTATTAATATAAATTCAATATCAACATCCTGTCAGTATCCTCATGAGAAGTTAAACAGCATTAAAAAAAACATATACCACTGATTTAATGACATCATACATCCTTATCCATACATATTATTACCAGCTTTCTCTACAGTCACCTTTTCTTCATATGTCTCTTATTTACATTGTCAAACCCATATAACTCCAGATACCCTGTTTTGAAATAATTAAAGATATAGGATTAAAATTTATTTTAAATTTCTTTAATTGCTTCTATATTGAATATCATAAATATTTATTAAATAGTTCCATAGATAGTGCAAAGAAATCTTAGAAATTTGAACATTATCATTTTTAAACAGATGAAGCTGCTGTGTTAATTAATCTTATTTTAATGTCAATTTTGATGGTCATACACCTACTAAATTTTATAAAGAAATCAAATACTTGAAAAATTATTAAGGAGAAATTTTTGAAGTTTGAATATCCATATTTTAAAATAAATGAAGATAAAATATTAATTGATGTATCATTGAAGTCATTTTTGATAACTTGATCTTTAATCACTCTTAAATATAAAAATCTAATAATTAATTTAAAATATATAAAGAGAATGTCCCAGAAGTTTGAATGCTTGCCATTTTTAAATATTTAAACTAGATTATGTGGCATCAACAAAATTAACTTTAATGAAAGAATATCAATACTGAATTTCATGTAAATCTGTACAAAAGTTGTTAGTGGGAATACATAAGCAAACAGTATAGTAATCCTATAAGCCTTGTGTTACTTCAGAAAGTAGACAAAAGTGATACAAATAATATATTTAATGTTTAATAAATTTTATTCCTGCTTTAAGAGCTGCCATGGACTTTATGAAAATGAAGGCAGAGGATGAATAATACCAAAGTTTTCTGTATGATATTTATTGATCATTAATATATAACAAATTTATAATCAATCATTATTATATTTGAAAATTTATTTAAATAATTTTTAATTGTATTTGATAACATTTCTTTTCAGGATATTTTTCATATATTGAAACATTTCAATTATATGATTATGGCATAATATTCTATTACATATTACTTAATGTTCTTAATCTGATAATAATTGCCTGGGATCTATTAGATCTAATACATATTTAAAAAAGTAAAAAAAAAAATATTTTTGAAAAATTCTTAAAAATTTATATTTTATGGATTTTTTTTATGGATATCATTTGGATTTTATGAAAATCCATAAGATATGAATTCAAATATTAGTTGTATCATCCAAAGTTTGTAATATTTTAAATAAAATATATTTGTGTCTACTAGATCTAATATAAATGTCTATGTTGTGTAGTTTTCCACAATAGTAAACTTAATATATTAATAAATACAGGTAGTCCTCTACTTACAGTGAGGTTTTGTTTTGATACACCATTATAGGTTGAAAATATTGTAAGTCAAAAATGATCTACAATAGTAATAATTTTATAATAATAATAGACAATAGAATACTGAATTCTCCAAGGTGATAAAATAATCCAAAAATGAACCTGGATTCTAAGCTGTAAAATCATCTGGAATTGAACCTGGATTCCCAAAGTAATAGATGATTGTTTACTATGCAGCCATCAGTTGACTATAAATTTTTAATAAAACAAAAAGTATTTTTAGCCAATATACGAGGGCGATTCAATAAGTAAGTTACAAATCGTGATTGAAAAGAAATGAATGGAGATAATGACATACAAACAACATTTATTTTTCAACATAATCTCCATACAAATTTAAGCACTTGTCCCACCGTTTCACAAGTCCCTGGAAACCTGTGGCGTAAAATTCTTTTGGTTGCTGTTGGAACCACGCGTGCACTGCTCTTTCAACCGCTTCATCGTCAGGAAGGCATTCTCCTGAAAGATGATGTTTCAAAGGGCCAAACAAGTGGAAATCGCTAGGGGCGAGGTCCGGGCTGTAAGGTGGATGTTGCAGGACCTCCCACTTTACGTTTCTCACGTGGCGATCTCCACCAGCCGACCTGCTCTATGTTCGTCTTCGATACTTGTACCGCCCTTCCGCTTAATTGATATTTGGTATTTTTTACTTTTGAGTAAATCTCATTGTTATTCATTTTAAATTTTATTTATATATTAGCTAATCATTTTTTTAAACAAGCAATCCTCATATAAAATAATTTTAAACGAAAATTAAATTTGTTCTTTTAACAGTCATCTTAATAATGTAATATGTAAAATTATGCAAATTGATATGAGGAAAAATAATCATAAATAATAAATTCAATTTCCCTGTTTATTGGTTTTATATCAATTCTGATCATATATAAACTAATTCCTCAATAGAAATAAAAAAGGACAAGCAATGAATTGCATAACAAAACACATGTTATTTTTCTTAAATAAAATATATTTTTTTTTGACAAAACTGTTTATATAAAAATAAATGGCAAAAATATCTTATGTACTAATTTTTTTCTTAACATTTAAAATATAACTTAAAGATTATTAATTATGGATAAGAAATTTAAAGAGATTTACTTTGAAATTTTTAACAATTATGATATAAATTTTATAATATATCAAATATTACCTTGATTCATCATGTGATTTTTTTTATATCAAAAAAGCAAATATCTTGACAAAGATAATAATCTGAAAATTAAAAATGTTAAAATTAATTATTAAAAGAATCATACTTTAAAAATACAGAGATAATTCAAAAAATAAAAATATCAAACAGTCAATATTATTTTCATTTATTTAATATCAGTACAGCACTATCTGCTCTGTAATAACTATTGTTTTAAAACATTTTAAGTTATAAGGTTATATTCTATTTCATGGCATGAATTTATATATACATGGAGGTGTTGGCCAAACTCATCCATTATGATTGCTTCTCTCGGAGGCACTACAGAGAAAACAAAGCAAAAAACACTAAGTAATAGTTATACATTACAATTCTGATGTCTACGAGAAATTAAAGTGGTGTGATTCTTAAGAGACTTGAGCATCCGCGGTTTCGATATCGGTGGAGATCCTGGAATCAATCCACCGCGGATATCGAGGACCTATTGTATTATTAAAAGTTAATCTTAATGAAATCTGCAGTTTATCAATCATTTTATAATGATTGATAAACTGCAATTAGTGCAAGTTTGAATAATGTGATATTCGATTAGTACAACTTATAAAAATGATACCGTTTTTCACTTAGTGCAAGCAAATATTCGATTAATGCGAATTGTAAGCATAGACCAGTCTTACTAACAAAGGTCCGTCCGCTTTTATGATGTCAATTAACAAATTAATGTTAAATTTCGGTTAGCAAAACAAGACAAGGAGTAGTCCAAGAACAGTCACTTAGCTTTGAAGGGATGAAACACCAGAAAGATGGGCTTTTTTGCTGTTAGCTATTTAACAATACTATTATTCAGCTTTGTTATGGTAAAGATTTTTGATTGATTAAAAATTGATTTTTATTTTGGTTTCGATTTGGTGGTTGGTTTGATGATGGTATAAGACGCAATTCCTGGTAAGTTATTAATTTAGATGATGAACAATGATGTAAAATATGAAAATAAATATTTCTTAAACAGTAAGTATTGTGGTTATTCATCGCGAGGTTGGCTAATGGCCGGAATCTCACAAAGCAAGAACCAATTACCATATTTTACATATAGTTAATACTTCGAATAGTGCAAGAAATTCATGGAACCCATTATTCGCACTAATTGAGGCCTACTTGTATATATATATATATATATATACACACACACACACACACACACACACACACACACACACACACACACACACACACACACATTTATTATTACATTAAATATATATGTAACTATTTCTCACATATAAATACTAATACATTTGACTATGAAAAAGTATTTTCAAGGTATATTTAATGTAATAATAAATAACTATTTCTCACATATAAATACTAATACATTTGACTATGAAAAAGTATTTTCAAGGTTACTCCTAAAAGTACTTCTTTAGTTATAAAATCTTTTAATGGAAGAAATGATAAGTATTTTTGTTTTATTAGATACAGAATTTGTTTATTTGTGAGTAAAAGAATATGTTACAAACTGTATGATTAAAACAATTAAATAATTAAATTCTACAATGCATTAGAACTTTCACAATAATCAAATAATAATAATAATAATAATAATAATAATAATAATAATAATAATAATGCTGAATATCGATAACTATAAAAGGACATATTTTCTATATATACAGGGTGCGCCAGCTAAATCTGGAAAAATTTCAAATTGAATTTCCCGCCATATTTGACGTCAGCGCTACGATGCTGCTGACGTTTTAGTAAGCCAGACAGACGATGCGTTTGAGGATAAGTACAAAATAGCTGATCAGTTAAGATAGAGTGAAGAATATAATCGGAAAGCAGCGATAATCGAAGGCCTTCGCGCTGGACATTCACCTTCCGAAATAATTCGGTTCTTTAACTATCCAAGATCGACAGTTTATGATATTGCTGCTAGATATGCGGCTTCAGAGAAGTCTGAAGAAGGTTCTGCCAACCCGGCAAGAAAGAGCCATTCCAGGGGAAGATCGTCAAGGACACCGGAAGTTGTCCAAAGAGCTCAAGAGCTCATCTCAGAGGACCCAGGGCAATCTCTCAGGCAGTTGGCAAAAACATT